>VDFB02122844.1:130677-172571 GCA_007258455.2 Sequoia sempervirens
GGGTTCAAATAATAGGCCAACCTGAAATATCCCAAACCAATTTTTTAAATTTTTTTGCCAAGTACACAACAATGCAGAAAGCACCCGTTAGGGTTAGTTCAATCAAACTAGCAGTTACAATTAACTCGTTGCCAAGAATGTGCACTCAATCTCAACAAGAGAGAGGCTGTCATATGGCTAGAGGATCATCAGTACATTAATTCAAACTACAACTGGAACGTAACTCTAACCAAGAATGTGTCCATGGTGGATGATCATATGGTCAGAGGATCCCTATCACTAATATTGCTGAAAGTAACTCAACACCAAGTATGTGCTACTCAATCCAGGATGGAAAAGAGGCGACCATATGGTGGAGATATTAAACTATAATGCAACACAAGTAAATAGGCGGCAAGCCAGCCTCTTCCATTTATTCATTGGGCAATACAAAGAATGAAATTAGCAAGAATAAGAAAGATGCTGACAGTACTACTGTTCAGCTTACAATATATTGAAGAATGTCTGCCAAGAGCACAAGATTAGAGCTGCAAAGTGCTGCAACAAGATAGAAGATTCTCCCTTGTTTAACAACTGCTCCAAGACCAAAATATCCACTCAAAGACCAATCTCAATGTTCTGATTTGTGACAGACCTGCTCCAGAAAGGCTAAAACAGCAACACAAAAATTCATTAAACCACTCACTACTCCCTCAATACTCCACCATAAGACCCCAAACCAAATGCAAAGGACTCCTAGAACAAGGGCGACCAAGTTGCAAGCAAGAAATTACACCCAAACCCCCACCATTATTTTAATACGCTTCCCAATACACTCCAAGAGGGCTTGCCTGGCAAATAGGGGCGATTTTCTTTATAAATTCAAGCTCTCAATATTAAAATCTGCAAATTGGCACAAAGGGGCGCCCAACCTAAAGAAGATGAAATGTGCATTACCCAGAATGAAGATATTTTTATTTTTCAATATATGAGTGAAAACTACAAATCAGCTATGATATCAGCAACTCCAGAAAATGATATGAAATGCAAATAATTGAACTACAAAGCATTAACTCAAACAACAATGCAACCTCACTACAAAATCCACTCAATAACTAGCAAACCTCTCCACTAGGTGCTATCTCTCAAGCACGAAGTTGAGCCAAGGCTAGGAGGCATTCATTCCTCGAAGCAGTCCAGCAACCATTTCGGCAGCATAACAATACTCAAGATATCAGATGATGAAATGAAGACCCAAGGCTCCCTTTATAATTTCCAGAGACACTTCTAGATGCTTCTAGAAGGTGTGCCCACTCCACAAGAAGCTTTAGGGTTTTGACTTGACCAAGCCTTCCTTCAAAATGGCGTACCTTTTCCCTTGATTGATTTAAATCAATTAAAATCTGACTTTCATAAAGGTTGGCGTCCCTTTTTACCACTTTATTTTTCAACCTTTGGAATATTAAAATCCACCCCCAAATGAGGCGCCACCCATCAAAGTCCCCCTTTTTAAAACAACATAAAGTTGTTTCACTAGGCCAAAGGGTCATAACATTAAAATATAACATTATTTTAATTAAAATACTTATCTCTCCAGAAGAAGCATCAAAAGGCCAAAACAACCATACCAATTGAACAGATTGCAAAAAGAGGGCACCAGAACTGAAGCCAACAGGACCACTGCCAGAAATAAAATTTACTAAAAATAGTAAATTCGGAAAGTTGCTCAAATCAAAATGCATGCGATACCATTGCGAAGCTTTCTGAAAACCCAGAAAGAATCCGCAATCCAAGATCCCAAACTCTAGGATTTAGCCGTCATAACTTACTAAAAATAGTAAGTTCGGAAAGGTTGCCCGGCGCAGTTCCAAGTTATACCTCTGCGAAGCTCTCTGAAAACCTAGAAGGAATCCAGTATCCAAACACCCAAACTCCAACAAGCAAAACCCTGAATCTTCAAGAGAACCCATCAAACAGTCGGAAACCCTAATTCTGCCACTGACTAGTCGACAGCACACTGGAAAAAGGCTACCTATCACTTAAAAGTGAAGAGCTAAAAACGGGGACATTACAGTCCGCCCTTCCCAAAATTGCTTGTCCTCAAGCAATACCACCATAACTCCAGAAAATTTAAGACTGATCCATACCAATACAAGTATGATCCTAGGTTCCCAAATCCATCTCAGGAAGGACCCACTATGCCACTGCTGCACCACTTTGATCACATCAGTGAAAACATCATGCCAATGCTGCTCTAACCTCCCTTGTAACTCCAAAGTGTTACCATCGATGTTACCCAAACTGAAAGATCTTAAAGGACTGAGATCAATATCATGCAACATTTCATGTCCACGATGCCCCGAATCAACAGTATCAACCACACTACTGTCAGTCATAATTCTAGGCAAGAAGAAAGATAGGATACTCAACTCAAAATCAATCTCCTCAGCATACCTCCACATGGTAACAAACGAAACCATGACCGCAAATGTGACATCTTCAACTCTTCTTGCAAAGAGGAAAGCTATCCTTTGCAAGAACTCAACAAACTCAAACTCATGATTCCACATGGATTCCCTATGCCTCCGCTGAATTATCATGGCACAACTATGAAGTCTGAAGAAGTTTCTCACAATTCCAACTCCAAGAGTCTCAGAATGTAGAATCAAGACATTGAACAGGATCTCAGCAGTAGGAGTCTGAAATGCCAAGCCAAGTCGAGCGGTGGTCTGCTGCTCCAATCTTCTGTACAAGAATATGTACCAAGAAAACCATTTGAATGAGTATGGTTTCTTTCCAAATTCTGATTGTGCTCAGTCCACACCACCAATTCTCTCATTTGAAGCCATAAATTGTCCCTCGAAAGAGATGGGAAGGTCTGAAATTGAATGAACCAGCAACCCAACAAGACTGAAATGATCAACTTGAAATCTGATTTTATGAAAATCAGCGTCCAAGGAGATAGATAGCTGTTGCCAAACTGAAAATCAGCACCCAAAATATCATGTCTGCTCATATCTACAGTCGAAAATAAACCCACTGAAGTTCCCATCACAGCCAAGTACCAATCCTTGCTCAACTTTTCTTTCCAAAATTCCCATTGATCATTAGGAGTGAACTTCAAATGACTGATAAAGAAGGTAACAACATCCAAAGGACAGTGAATTTGAGGCTCATCATTCCAACATACCTTCTTGACACATATCAAAAGCAAGTTGGTACCAGGGTCCCAAATCATAAGTAAAGAAAAGCTATTCCGCAAATGGAGAATTACACTGACTAGGACGCTTTGGGCAATACGTTCTATTTGAATCATTGCACTCTGAAACTCCAAGAAGTACTCAACAAATCTGAATTCGTTGAGAAAGTCAAATTCAAAATCATGAGAGAAGAACTGCTGGAAAGATTCAATGGACCCTTCATCAAACTCCATTATGAAATTAGTTACTCTTAGAGAAGATTGTGTAAGCATGAAGTCCGATAGTAATCTGACAAGCATCCACATCAAGAAATGAATAAACCCTTCATCGGAGTGCCAATCATCTCTTTGTTGCCAATCAAGATTAGTTACCTCATTCCTCCATGCTTCTTGATTTTCCATCTCCGGAAGAATGGGAAGACTAGGAGCTGCAGGTAAGTCCTCATTATGCAGCTTATGCATCCTTGTTCCATTGCTAGAAGAAGTGCTAGAACTTCCCTCTTCAACAATGGTGTCAAAAGTGATTTCCCCAAGGCTTGAAGTCCCATCATCTACCACAAAGGAATGTTTCTCATAAGCTTCCTCTTCACCCGGTTCAAAAAGAGGATTGTCATACACTAGGAATTCGTTCCTTCCATCTTGCTGCTCCAAATCAGCAATAGCAATTTCTGATTTTTTTGTGAAACCTTCAAGATCAAACTCTCCTTCAAGACTATCGAGCTCTTTAATGACTTGCTCGATTTCTTCAGCTCTATGTGCATTCTCTTGCTCCTTAGAAAGTTTGAAACCAGCAAACTGATCTTCTACCTCCATTAATGCTACTTGAGTTTCTTCTAGCATAGCCTTTGTTGATTCAAGCTCATGAGTAAGCTCATCAACCTTTCTCTCTTTTCCTTGGAAAGCACTGAAGGTCTTCTTTGCAAGTTCAACGGCATGATCCCGATCTTCAATCAAGTGTATGCAATCTGATTTCAATGTCTCCAAAGAGTCTCTGATAAGTTGCAAGTTGAGAAGAGCAACTTCATCCTTAACTCCTCTTCTTCTTTCCTCAAGTTGAGCCTTCCAGTAGAGATCTTCAATCAAACTGTGAGTGCAATCAAATTGGGATAGAACTCGCACTTCCCTCTTAAGGGACTCTTTGACTTGATCCTCCCACTTGAGAATATGCAAAGATGGCAGATTGCAGGTTGACTGATTTCCAAAATCAGAACTTTGTTTTGTGCCCTCGGTGCCATCATAGCTGTTCCAGCTTTTATATCTTTCTCCCTCCATTAGAGGAAAATGCTCAATGTCATGGAGAGGAACACATTGCACAATTTCTTCGACCCTAAGTTTGCAACCAACTTCATGCATTTAAAAATCAGGTTCGGGCTTGGCAACACCTTCAAACTCTACATCTTCAAGAGCCATATGGTCTTCTAGCTCTTCTTCTTCATCACTGCCTCCTTGATCAAACATTATGCCAGCATCCAACCTGCTCAAGGAATCATATTTGTCCGCTGTTCGGAAAGTTTTTGTAACCACATATTCCTCTTTAGTGGCTGCAACTACTTCAAAGAGATCATTATGGAGCTTTGCTAGACAGTCTTCTTCTTCAAAGGCAACTCCTCCTCCAAGGGCTACCTCATAGTTTGCAATGCAATCTGATTTTTGATCTTCATCTGGATGAAAGGGGAATTCATCCCACATTGGTTCCTTATCTTCGCTAGATGACTCCACACCTGGATCCCAAATAGTAAGAGGCTGACTATTTTGATCAAAAGGAAAGAGCTCTTCGTGCTTCTTTTGGAGTGTTGTCTCTTTGAATAGGTCACCACCCAATTCACTTAAACTGTCATCCTCATAAATATTTATTTCCAATGGTTTGGTTTGATGATCAAACCCAAAACCACCCTTGACACCATCACTGTAATGAAGTAAAGAATCTCTAGTGCTAGCTGTTTGGAAAACTTTATCATTCTTATCTTCAATGAACCCATCATCTATAGGTGTATTTCTGATCTCATCATGATCAATCATATGCATGCCAAAAAGGTCTTCTTGATCACTTGTCATAAATTCATCTTGTGAAAACTCTTGAGGAGTTTGAACAGCAACAAGAGGAAAATTATCCCTCACCAAATCTTCAACAAGAGGAGGTTCAAACACATTGGAATCATTACCAACATCATCACTTTGGTAACGGTCATAAGTTGATTCAAAGACACCAATAGTATTTCCTTCAACTTGCTCTTCTTCACTTGCTATCACATGCAAGTCAAGGGGCGTATTATGAGGCTCTACCACACACTCTTCATTGGTCAAGGTATCTTCATCAAGCTCACATTCATTTTGCTGTGATATGTGCACCTTGCTTGTGCCATCTTTAATGCTAGATGACTGATTTTTCTCTTCAACTTGCATATTTGTGGGCTGCAATTCACAAATAGGCTCTTCATCTTCTTCCTTCTTGGACTCTTCAACCAAAGCTTGTTCTGCTTCCCTTTTTAACATTTTCCTAATGTGGTCCATCATCTTCGACTTTTCGGGCTTCAGAAATGCCACACAATTCAAATGGGCATCAAATGAAACATTGTACTTATAATCATCTGGCATGTTTTGATATTGCTCACGGAGTTTGGCAGCCTCATGTTCACATTGTCTTTTATACTGTTTAGCATATTCAATGAAATCCCTTACGGCATCACTAACCTTTCCTTCCTCAGATACCATAGTTGAATCTGACTTCTCACGATCCCTGGACCTTAGAAAATGCAACATCTTTGAAACTTCTGAAAGCTAAACTGAACTCTGTTCTGACCTCAGGTGTAGAAACTGACTTCTCTATCATTCAGCTGTCAACTGAACCTTGATGGGCACAGGATGGCAGGATGCATGGCTCTGATACCACTGAAATATCCCGAACCAATTTTTTAAATTTTTTTGCCAAGTACACAACAATGCAGAAAGCACCCGTTAGGGTTAGTTCAATCAAACTAGCAGTTACAATTAACTCGTTGCCAAGAACGCGCACTCAATCTCAACAAGAGAGAGGCTGTCATATGGCTAGAGGATCATCAGTACATTAATTCAAACTGCAACTGGAACGTAACTCTAACCAAGAATGTGTCCATGGTGGACGATCATATGGTCAGAGGATCCCTATCACTAATATTGCTGAAAGTAACTCAACACCAAGTATGTGCTACTCAATCTAGGATGGAAAAGAGGCGACCATATGGTGGAGATATTAAACTATAATGCAACACAAGTAAATAGGCGGCAAGCCAGCCTCTTCCACTTATTCAGTGGGCAATACAAAGTATGAAATTAGCAAGAATAAGAAAGATGCTGACAGTACTACTGTTCAGCTTACAATATATTGAAGAATGTCTGCCAAGAGCACAAGATTAGAGCTGCAAAGTGCTGCAACAAGATAGAAGATTCTCCCTTGCTTAACAACTGCTCCAAGACCAAAATATCCACTCAAAGACCAATCTCAATGTTCTGATTTGTGACAGACCTGCTCCAGAAAGGCTAAAACAGCAACACAGAAATTCATTAAACCACTCACTACTCCCTCAATACTCCACCAAAAGACCCCAAACCAAATGCAAAGGACTCCTAGAACAAGGGTGACCAAGTTGCAAGCAAGAAACTACACCCAAACCCCCACCATTATTTTAATACGCTTCCCAATACACTCTAAGAGGGCCTGCCTGGCAAATAGGGGCGATTTTCTTTATAAATTCAAGCTCTCAATATTAAAATCTGCAAATTGGCACAAAGGGGCACCCAACTTAAAGAAGATGAAATGTGCATTACCCAGAACGAAGATATTTTTATTTTTCAATATATGAGTGAAAACTACAAATCAGCTATGATATCAGCAACTCCAGAAAATGATATGAAATGCAAATAATTGAACTACAAAGCATTAACTCAAACAACAATGCGACCTCACTACAAAATCCACTCAATAACTAGCAAACCTCTCCACTAGGTGCTATCTCTCAAGCACGAAGTTGAGCCAAGGCTAGGAGGCATTCATTCCTCGAAGCAGTCCAGCAACCATTTCGGCAGCATAACAATACTCAAGATATCAGATGATGAAATGAAGACCCAAGGCTCCCTTTTATAATTTCCAGAGACACTTCTAGATGCTTCTAGAAGGTGCGCCCACTCCACAAGAAGCTTTAGGGTTTTGACTTGACCAAGCCTTCAAAATGGCGTACCTTTTCCCTTGATTGATTTAAATCAATTAAAATCTGACTTTCATAAAGGTTGGCGTCCCTTTTTACCACTTTATTTTTCAACCTTTGGAATATTAAAATCCACCCCCAAATGAGGCGCCACCCATCAAAGTCCCCCTTTTTAAAACAACATAAAGTTGTTTCACTAGGCCAAAGGGTCATAACATTAAAATATAACATTATTTTAATTAAAATACTTATCTCTCCAGAAGAAGCATCAAAAGGCAAAAACAACCATACCAACTGAACAGACTAGAAAAGGAGGCCACCAGAACTGAAGCCAACAGGACCACTGCCAGACATAGAATTTACTAAAAATAGTAAATTCGGAAAGTTGCTCAGATCAAAATGCATGTGATACCATTGCGAAGCTTTCTGAAAACCCAGAAAGAATCCGCAATCCAAAATCCCAAACTCTAGGATGTAGCCGTCATAACTTACTAAAAATAGTAAGTTCGGAAATGTTGCCCGGCGCAGTTGCAAGTTATACCTCTGCGAAGCTCTCTGAAAACCTAGAAGGAATCCAGAATCCAAACACCCAAACTCCAACAAGCAAAACCCTGAATCTTCAAGAGAACCCATCAAACAGCTGAAAACCCTAATTCTGCCACTGACTAGCCGACAGCACACTGGAAAAAGGCTACCTATCACTGAAAAGTGAAGAGCTAAAAACGGGGACATTACACAACTCATCTGCTACTGACACTGACTAGAGTGGGACATTATAGTCCGCCCTCCTCGAATTTGCTTGTCCTCAAGCAAACTCAAAGTTGGATGCTGTAATATGCTCTGGCACTCCCAAGTAGCATCCTCTGCCGGTAGATCTCTCCACTTAGCCAAATATTCCCTGATAACCCACCTCCAAAGATGACGCTCTTTGGAATCCAGGATGGCCTTAGGTACTAAAATCAACTTCCCCTCATCATCGAGGAGTGGTAAGTTTGAAGAGGGAACTATATGCTGTCCCAACGCCTTCTTGAGGCGTGACACATGGAATACATTGTGCACCCTACTGTCTGCTTGTTGGTCTAACTCGTAAGCCACCTTGCCAACATGCCTGGCAATCCTGAATGGCCCATAGTAGTGTGGCTTGAGTTTCACTGTGCCCCTCTTCCTAAGAGTGGGCTGCCTATAGGGCTGTAGCATCAGATACATGATATCACCGATGTCAAAAAATGCTCAACCCTCCTCTGATCAGCATATTGCTTTTGTTGATTTTGAGCCTTCTGAATGTTCTCACGAAGTGCTCTCATGATGTCTTGGTTCTCCTATAACAGATCCCAAACACTCGGTACTCTACAATCACTCAACAATAAATCGAGGAAACTAGGAGCATCATAGCCATACAATGCTCTGAAAGGTGTCATCTGTATACTCATATGGTGAGTGAAATTGTAGCAGTACTCACAAAGATGCAACCACTTCACCCAAGCTTTTTGCTGCCCCAAAATGTAGTTCCGTAGGTATCCCTCCATCCATTTGTTGACTATCTCTGTCTGCCCATCAGTCTGTGGGTGGTAGCTAGTGCTTGGAGTAAGCTCTGTCCCACATAGTCGGAATAGCTCCTACCAGAAGTTACCCATGAACCTACTGTCTCTGTCACTGACAATACTCCGAGGTAACCCATGCAACCTGAATACCTCACGAGAGAATACATCTGCTACTTGTGTAGTTTAAAAAGTAGTGGTAATCAGAAAGAAATGTGCATACTTAGTCAACCGATCCACTACCACATAAATGTTGTCTCTCCCCTGAGCTTTCAACAAGCCCGTAATAAAGTCCATAGACAAGCATTCCCACTTCCTCTCAGGAATAGGAAGCGGCTGAAGTAACCCTGCAGGGTAAGTATGCTCTTGTTTGTTCTGCTGACAAACATAGCACTCCATGACATATCGAAGAACATCGGATTTGAGACCCTTCCAAGTGAATCTCTCCCGTACCTACCTGTAGGTCTTAAAGTACCCGGGATGACCAGCCATAGGTGAATCATGGAAAGTCCTCAATACCTTGTTCCTCACATCTGAACCTGGGACCAAAAAAATTCTCTTTGTAAATGATGAGGTCATTCACAAGAGAGTACCTGCTGTCTTGAATTGTCCCATCTATAATGCCAAAAGCCCATGGATTCTTGGCATACTCTGCTATGATCATGTGACTCCAATCCTCTGAAATCACTGCCATGGAGCTCAAATGGGGATGACGAGATAAAGCGTCAACAACAATGTTCTGAGTCCCTTTGACATAGGAGATGTCAAAATCATATGACTTTAACTTGTTGACCCATTTCTGTTGACGTTCGCCATTTCTGTTGACGTTCGTTCAAGTCCCGTTGTCCAGGGAAATGCTTCAAGCTATTATGATTAGTCTTGACACAAAACTTGCTGCCAATTGGGTACTGCCTGAATTTGGCCATAGCATGCATGATAGCCAACATTTCCTTGTCGTAAATACTAAAGCTCCTCTCATGACCCCTTAGCTTCCTACTCTCGAAAGCTATCGGATGACGGTCTTGCATAATCATTGCACCAATACCTTCTCCACTAGCATCACAATGAAGCTCGAAAGGTTTGGTGAAATCTGGCAAAGCTAGAATTGGGCATGCCATCATCAATTGTTTGAACTTTTTGAAACACTTCTGTGCTTGAGGTGTCCAAATGAATGCTTCGTTCTTTGTTAAATCCATAAGTGGTGCAGCATGCTGCGAGAACCCACTAACAAACCGACGGTAGAAGGCACATAACCCCACAAATCCCCTGAGCTGAGTCAAAGTGTCAGGAGTAGGCCAATCAATGATGGCACGAACCTTATTAGGATCCATGCGAACTCCCTCTGCACTGATGATATGACCCAAAAATAAAAGTTCTGCCATGCCCAATACACACTTGGACTCCTTTGCGTACAAGGACTCCCTGTCAAGTATGCCCAACACAGTATCCAGGTGAACCAAGTGCTCCTCCCAAGATCTACTGTAAACCAAAATGTCGTCAAAGAAAACAAGGACAAATTTCCTCAATTGAGGATGGAAGACCCTGTTCATGGTGGACTGCAAGGTAGCTGGAGCGTTGGTTAAGCCAAAGGGCATAACCAAAAACTCAAAATGTCCACAATGACATCTAAATGCAGTCTTCTCAACATCCTGCTCTTTGACCCTGATCTGGTGGTATCTTGTCCTCAAGTCAATCTTGGAGAAATAACAAGCTCCATGAAGCCCATCTATCAACTCATCAATGCGTGGGATGGGATACCTGTTCTTTATTGTTCTTTTGTTCAGTACACGGTAGTCAATGCGCATCCTGAGGGTACCATCTTTCTTCTTCACTAAAACAACTGATGAAGCGAAAGGAGACTTACTCGGCCTTATGTGTCCCATAGCTAAAAGTTCCTTAATTGTTTTCTCAATTTCATCCTTCAAACGCTTTGGGTGCCGATAAGGTGTAATCATGATGGGCTTGGTGCCCTCCTCCAACTCAACAATGTGCTCTATGCCTCTATTAGGAGGTCTACCATGTGGAATGTCACTGAACACTTTTGCATGCTTTATCCTAAGCTCTTGAACATCTGGATGGTAGGGTGTTTTGAGCTGCTCCTCATACGTAGGCATCAATTTACAATCTGCTGCCCACTCTACCATGTCATGTCTAATCAATCTCTCCATTCTCCTGAGAGTAATCATTTTCAAGTTGCTGTCCTTAATGGCTTTTAGTACATGATTAGTCCCATCAACCTTGAATTTCATTTCCATCTCTGTAAGGTTGAGTGTAAATTCACCTATTGCATGAAGCCACTTCATGCCAAGGACTACATCTGTGCTACCCATGTTAACCACATAGAAATCTGCTTTAAACTCATAGTTATTGAGTTTCATAGGAAGATCCAGAATCATTCTCTCACAATTGAGAGTGTACCCATCAACAACTTTCACTCTAATCCCTTCAAACTACTGAGTTTGAATTCCACGTTTTTCCACTAACCGTGCATCTATGAAATTATGTGTTGCACCTGTATCAAGCAAGGAAATGACTCTTTGACCAGCCAAGAGTCCACGTAACCTGAAGGAGCCTTCTTTTTGCATACTAGACATGTGAGCTTCCTCTAGCTTTGTTTCTCCTTCGTTTTCCACTTCATTTTCTGAGTTATCAGCCCCTGAAGTCTCTTGATCAGCTTGCTGGTCTGCTGTATCAGTCATGTTTTCATCCTCATAAAACCACTCCATGTGCCTATTTTGACCTTTAGGCTTGAGGGGACAATCATGGTTTAGATCATAAGGACCCTTGCAATAAAAACACAGCTTTCTCCTACGCAAATTGTTGATTGTTTCCCTATCCAAAGGTGCTGCAATTTTTTTTCTTTTGATCCACATTTTCTGATTTCTTTGGATTAGATTTGGTATTATTGTAAGATGAAGATGGTTTTGACTCGAACTTACTACGTGAAGTTGTAAGTTCCATGCTACGAGCTTTCCTCATAGCTTCCTGCAAAGTGGGGGGATCAAATGCCTTGATCCAACCCTTCATAGGCTCATATAAACCCTTAACAAAAAGTATGACCAATCTCCTCTCTGATATTCCGGTTACCGTGAACGAGAGCTTCTGAAACTCACCAATATAGGACTCTAAACTGCCCATCTGCTTCAGCTGAGCGAGATCTCTGAAGTATAACTCTGGATCTCGTTTGTCAAATCTGTCAACCAACCTATTTGTGAACTCCTGATAAGTAGTGATCCGGTCATGTTGTAATGTAACCATGCCATGGTGCCACCAGTCATGGGCTATGCCATCCAAGTGTAGAGCTGCGAACCTTATGGCATCCTCTTCTGCCATTGGACGTAATGTCAAGAAGGTATCTAGTTTACTCACCCAAGCTCGAGTTGTGACTCCGCCACTACCATCAAAGTTGGTCAAAGTGAGTTTGTTTGTTGCTTGTCTTAGATCATGGTTCCTGTTTCTAGGCCTTCTGTCTGTCCTATTCCTGCCATGATCTCTCTTCTGGCTCAAAAATCTATCAAAGTTAAGGTGATCCTTAACTCTCTGGGGCAAAGCATCCCACTCATCATGCAGTGTCATGATGTTATCACCAAAATTCACGTCACCTCCCTCCTCAACCACGTCCTCATCAGGATCATTTATGACAAATGTTGGGCGAGGAGGCATGTTATAGGTGTGTGTAGGTGTCACCCTGAGTCGTGGGACTCCACCAACACTACCTTCCTCTTGTTCTTGATTCGGCCTTCTGTGAACAATCAAATGTTGTACGGCGATACTAAGCTGCTGAAGTACATTTGCCACCTGTTCCTGTCCAACTACAAGCCCTTTCAGTATGTCTCTGGCTTCTCTGTCTTCATTCTCAGGATGGTTTTGAGGTTGTTCAACCTCATTTTTGTCACCCATGTTTTCAAATGGTATATCTTCGAGTTGATTATCAAATGGAAACTCCTCAAATGGATTTCTTTGAATACCAAGTCTCCTGCGGGAGTAATACCTGTGTGGATTTACCTGATGTGGCCGCATAAGAAAATATAACCCTCTAGGCTGGCAAGATTAAAGCTCTGATACCATTGTGAAGAGCCTAGTTGGCTCCAACTCAACCATTGATGCTTAAACTGATTTGTTTTGTGTTTTTGAAGGTTTTGATGAATTTTAAACAAGAAACATAGAAGTGCGCCAGGCATAAACTGGTGCTAAAACTTAAATCAAAGCAATAATATGGAAATTGCCATTGTATTAAGTATTAAGCAACTGCTACAGATAGATTGTAAATAATAGACATACCTGAAAACCTCCAGATTAATTAAATAAAGTAGATCTGTACATGCTAGACAAGAAATGCTAAAACTGGTGAAAAGCAATGTCCACCTCTAGAATTGGATTTCTCCCAAGGAGAAATTGGATCAGAGGCAATGGCTGAACTAGGCGTCCAAGATGGTAGCAAGAGAAAGCCCAGAAGAAAGGCATTTACCCACATGCTTCACACGCCTTTGCCAGAATGATACACGCCTTCCAAGGAGAAGTACGACCCTCTGAAGAAATGGTACGACCTTATTGAAGTTGACTGATGAGGAAAGATGGCGTCCTGAAGAACAAACCCTCTCCTTTATTGAAAACTGAAGAAATGCTGAACATACAATCTTTGGTGAAGCTCAAATAGACTCCTCAAATGAAGCCATCCCTGTAGCAAAGATCCAGTTGGTCTTTCACAGCTTCAAGTTCGCAAAGCACTGAAGATTTCTCGTTCTCCAATGGTAGAAAATCACTGTAACCCTTGTCTCAGACAAATGCACAGAGAAGTAAAAAGAAGCAATTTCAAATGATCATCAAGAATGAGGTTGAATTGCCTTCTTTTCTCCTTATATCCCCAAAAGGCACGCATTCCAAGAAGTCACGACTTTTTGGCATTTAAAAGACATTTAAATGTATTAAAGTCACTTTCAATAGTCTTTATTTTACTTTATCAATTGGGCATACCTTTTTGATGACTTAAGTGATTTAATTTCACTTTATAAATTTAAGTCATCTCACTTTTATAATATTTAAAGTGGCTTTTAATTATTGTAAAGTCAAATTATAACTTTATAATATTAAATGATGTAACCACTTAAATATTAATATCTCCCTCAATTCTCAGTGTTTTGATGTGCCGTCTGAAGCTGGCGAACACTGAATTGCAAAGGCCTGCATTGAGCCCAACACTGAACTAAAGGGTTGGAAATGCCAATATGCACCATTATCTGCGACTGAGACCCCCTATCTATACCTGTTAGCCTATGAGGGTCCAAATAATAGGCCAACCCATCTGCTATTGACATTGACTAGAGTGGGGACATTACACACCAAAATCCCACTGTGGGCGAGGTGAGAGCATACGGTGCCGGGGATCGTTAGCAAACTTGAAATGAAATACAAAGCTGCTAGGTGGCTAGTCGACCATGAAGGAAAGTAAAAGTAAATGCTGGAAATACAAAGAGTAGGCAGATAACTGACCATAAAGCTCAACCACTTATTCAGCGGGAGCCAAGTTATTACAATATATGAGGCAGCAAGCCAACCATGAATCCATACTCACTTAGTCAGTGGGGGTAATTTAAACAACAAGTGCTGAAAGTAAAATATAAAACTCAACCACTTCTTCAGTGGGAGTAATTACAAAATATTAAAGTGCAGAAATATAAATAGCTGTTAGTACTACTAAACCAACTTTACAATGATAGTTTTAGTTGTACAATAATTTAAAGATATATCATCAAGAAACCTCAATATGTTAGAGAATAATCCCAAATTGATACAATATGCTGTAGAACAAAAAATATAGCATGAAATTGAATTATATCAGATCTAATTAGAAATAGTAAACACAAAAAATCAGACCAGCAAAATAAGAATTCACGAAAATGGACACAACTTCTTCAATTCAGCTCCGATTGACTTCAAACAATAGTGAAATGAAGCCAATAGCCTAGGCGTCCAAACTCCAACCAGCAAACTGTGCCAAAACAGCAGGAGAGACTTGGCACGAATCCCAATGCAATAGTATAGAAGTGTTACGGCCTCCAAGAAGGGTCGACCTCTTCTATAAAAATCAAGACTCAGTATTAAAATCTGAAACCTTGTACAACTAGGCACCCTGCACAGTAGAACAGCTTGGGCCAGTACCTAGAACAGGATAAAAATCGTTGGCGAAGCTATCAGCAAAAGTTTGCTTCAGCCATATAGTTCATCAGCAGAAATAAACAGACTATACAAGAGCAATCTATTTAGAAAATCAGAATTCAGCTCTGTCCGCACTCTTGAGTGAAGCACGGTCTTTAGAATGCCATCTAGGAAGCTATCGTTTCAAGCCCGAAGAATGGCGAAGTAAAGGTGCTAGGAGGGATCTCCTTGAAGCGGCTCTGAATTCAATTCAGCAACATAACATTATCATAATTTCCAAAAGATACACATGAAGGCATAAGGCATCAATAAATAAGCTTCAATGGGCAACTGAAACAACTTTGTAACCTCTGAAATAAACTCTTCAATTCCCTCATGGGATGCCCATCTCCAAAAAAACACTTTTAAAATATTAAAATACTTTAACATTCCCTCCTTGGCGTCCACCTTTAAGAACATTTTAAAACATTAACAAAGATATTAATTTCTCACTTGGACGACCACTCAAAGACCCCACTTTAAAAACTACTTAAAATTGATTGCCTAGGCGTGGGGTCCAAAAGGCAACACTAAAAAATGGCTAAGTTATTAAAACTTAGCTCCAAAAGGAATGAAGAAGCCAACGCCCAAACTGAATTGCCTCATTGCAAAAAATAGAATGATGGATTGGAAATGACCTAGCTACTGCTAAAGATGACACTGCCATAAATAAAACTTACCAAAAATAGCAAATTGCTATAAATAGTAAGTATTTGCAAACTCCATTTGAACACAAACCGGGCAACAGTCATAACTTACTAAAAATAGCAAGTGCCTGGAAAGGTTGACAGAATTAGATGCATGTTATACCTTACTGGAGATCTCAGAAAACCCAGAAAAACCCCGAAACCTTTCTTGCATGCAAAGTATCAGATAAAAACGCATGTCATTTTCTTATCACACATGTTACCTCATCTTGAAGCTCTCCAAAAACCCAAAAAGCTCCACAAAAATCACTTGCAAACTTCTACATGCAAGCCCTCAAAAACACATCCGAAACCTCCTACAAAATAGGAAACCCTAATTTCCATTTTTGATTAGCCTACGGTTTTTTGGAAATAGGCTAATTCCCATTGAAGAGTGTCGAGCTAAAATGGGGACATTACAGGTACTTGCATCTCTCAAACACTTTCACTAAGTGTTGAAAATCGTCTTCGTGCTTCTTTGAGGAAGTGGTAAGGTCGTCAAGGTAGACGATAATTAGCTTGTTCTTTAGATTCCCAAATGCCAAATCCATGGCTCTTTGAAAAGTGGCACCAATGTTGATGAGGCCGAATGGCATCCTTTCATAGGCAAGCGTACCCCACAGGGTAGTGAATGCCGTCTTCATTTGATCCTCCTTAGCTACTGCAATGTGATTGTATCCGGAAAAACCGTCAAGTAATGACAACATCTCCGAACCAGTGACCGTCTGCAATGTATGCTCCATGATTGGCAAAGGATAATTATCCTTGAGGCATGATTGATTGAGGTTCTTGAAATCAACACAGATTCAGATTTTTCCATTCTTCTTGCGTACAAAAACTACATTTGACACCCAGGTGGAATGATGGATTGGGAAAATTATCTTGGCGTCCACCATCTTCTGAACCTCCGTGTAGATTGTCTCTTGGATGCATGGATTGTAGTGTCTTTGCTTCTGTTCAGTGTTCCATGGGGTTTCGGGGATGGGGACAGGGGGACGATAGGGGACGCGTTTCAGGGATGCGGGGACGGGGGGTCTAAGTTTGGGGGCGGCGGGGGGTGGCAGGGTGCTGAAATACATATAGTACTTGAAAAAATAGTTATAAAAAGATGTATAAGTATAAGAATTATACATCTTGGAGACAACTAGGAGTCCCCTAGACATCTTGAGGATACCCCAGCATCCTCAAAGTCCTAGTGGCATCTTGGAGATAGCGACATTGGTGGTGGGATGGTGGCGCTAGTAGTGGGGTTGGTGGGGGGACGCCTCCCCAAGTCCCCAAGTCTCTGAGACGTCCTCGTCTAGGAAACAGGGGGTTTTTTTTTGGGGGGGGGGACGTGTCCCCGTGGAACACTGCTTTTGTTTGAATGGCTTGGCATCAAACAATTGTGTGAGACAACTTCCTAGGAGTGAAGACTTTTAGATCTTCGTATGACCAGAAAAACACATCTTTGTATTGTTTAAATAAGGAGATGAAGCTCTCGCTTTCCTTTGTAGTACAACACTTGCCTAAATTAACAAGTCAAGGCTTGTCTTCAGTACCAATGTTCACTTGACAATATTCAGCAGGGGTTTTATTAGTTGAGTTCCTCTGATTTTGGACGTGTCTGTCATGTCTATCACATATATCCTCCAAGGATACTAGACCCTTGTGAATGTTATTGCCTCTCAATTGAATGATGCTTGATTTTGTTGCTTCATAATCTTTTGCTATGCATTCTCTGAAAGGAGAAGCATTTCCTTCAAAGAATAGTTCTTTGTAATTGTCCTCCATGCCGAGGAATTCTTCAATGTGATCATCATCATCGAAGACTTGCCAGTTGTCACAATTTTCAGGGACAACTGGCTTGTATATGTGCTCAATAACGAAAGCATTCTGATGGAAGTCAGAATGTGGCATGAAGAGAGCGGCCGACACCGCAAGGGCATCTGCTTTGCTATTGTGCTCACGTGGAATGAACTTGATGTCGAATGCTTTGAACCATTCGATTGCATTCCACACCCTTCGTCTATAATGTCGAAGGCGATCTTTTCTCACTTGGAAACAATCTTTGATCTATTTAATGATCAAATCTGCATCACCTTCGACGTTGAGTAATTTAATACCCATATCCCTTGCATTTTTAAGACTTAGTATGAGAGCCTCGTATTCTGCCATGTTGTTTGTGCATTCAAACTACAGGTAGTATGCAAATGAATATAAATGACCCTCGGGAGAAATTATGACTACTCCCTCTCCTGAACCTGTTGTCGAGCAACTTCTGTCAAATTGCATGGTCCACATCTTTGGATCTTCTTTTGATATGTTTGTAGAACATGCAACTTTTTTCCTTTCTTTAGTTATTTCAGACAACATGGCATATGTACTAGGACCTGTTTCTTGATACAACACTTGTGCTTGGTGGTCTTGGGATTTCCCCACCATGAATCTAGATTTTGCCTCTGGATCAAACTTGAAACTTCCTTTCTTCAACGGAATTATCATGAATGATGAATCCAATTGAATTTCTCCTCCGAGATCCTTGCAGAAGCTTCTACTTAGCAACATTCCGTAGCTAGTTGGAATATCAGCCACTAGGATGGTCATCATGATTTTCTTCTTTGGACAAGATGCCAACCTTATTTGTGCGTCCTTTAATTGGCCGAACAATGACACCGACTTAGATTCAAGTGAATAACACTTGACATGGGTCTTAGTGCACAAAAGTCCCAATGCGTTCATTACTTGCAAGGGCATGACATTGTCCGATGCTCCTAAGTCTATTATGCAATTGCTGAGTTTAAATCCCCTTATAGATAAAGACATATAAAAGGGCTTTGGATTTTCTTCCGCTGGTACAGATAAATTGAGCAACCTGGGCTGAATGCTAGCGTGCTTCTTTACAACCTTGAGAATCCGATCCAGCTATTTTGGATGGTCCTGAAGATATTCCAGTTGAGAGATTTGTACTTTGATCTTCATCATGGAATCCACAATGTCAAAGTTTGCTGAAGATGGATCTTGAGCAACTGCTTTAGGATTCTCATGTGAAGGTTTAGGATTAGAAGTGGAAGGCACTTCTTTATCCTTTTCTTTTGATTTCCGTCTATCCTCTTCTTCTTTTTGTGCCTTGAAGTGCTGAGCACGTGTAAACACAGGTGTTGAAAAGTTCTCGTGATTCACTGCAAGAGAATACTGATGGTATGCTTCTTTTTCTTCTTGATTTACAGGTTCACTATCAAAGTATCCCATTGCGGAGTTGCCATTGAAGTTGTCCGTTTGTGGTAAGACAACATTTGAACTTGGTGAAGGTACAAAACTCAAACTTGGTACAGCCTCAGTATATCCCATGATTTGATTCATTCTCAAATTCTTAGGACATGTAGAACCGGTGTGTGTGTCAGTCTCATGGAAGGAGCAAAACTATGATGAACCCTGCTGGTTCAACTTCAACCCCTGATGCTTAAACTGATTTGTTTTGTGTTTTTGAAGGTTTTTGATTTTTTTGTGGTTTTTGCCAATAAAGATAATGGTGCAATTTTGAAAGAAAGTGCTTGAAAAATTCAAATAAAATACTACAGATCTAAATATGAAGGAATTCAATTGATAGGCTGATCCCAAATAATTTATTGTTCTTTCAAACTGATTACAACTGTGATCAGACAACATGCATAGAGAAAAGCAATGACATTTATTCAAAAAAACCTGATTATTGCAGCCGCCCCTAATGATGAAGATTTAGTACGGCCAACCTTAGAAGACCCTTCTCCAGCCTCGAAATGGTTGCAAACTGACCCGGAGACCAAGGCGTCCCATCTGGTGAAGAAAAGAGACAAAAAAGCAAGGCGTCCAGGCTTGAGGAAAAAGTATGGCCTTCCAGCTGAGTGGTACGGCCTCCAAACCAGCAGCAATAGAATCCGTACAACCTTGGAATTCGTGCTAGATGAAGAACTGAACCAGCCGCTCAAAGATATCACTTTCCCTGACAAATATTAAATCAAACCCTATATAATAACTTCTCAATGATCTCTGTAATAACTTCTGAATGAAGCTATTCAACTGGCAGGCAATAAATCAGCTGATATTTCACAGCCTCTGAACTGCAATACACTGAAGATGGCTTGTTCTTCAATGCAGAAGAAAACTAAAACCCTTGGCTTTGTTCTCTGTAGAAGAAATTGGCTAAAATCGATTCTCATATCATAATAATGAATTTCTTCAAGAGAAAACCTTATATCTCGTCAAGCAAGTCGATTTCCTTCAAAAAGCATCATTTAAATAAACTTTGAATTTCACTTTTAATTCTTCAATAGTTTGGGCGCCCATTTAATTATAATCATTAATTGAAATGTGGCCCCTTCTTCATGATGGTCGATCCCTTAATTAAGTCACTTAAGTTATAACATAAATTTACATTATAACTTTATAATATAAGCTTCAATTAAATTAATATTTATTTTGGCAAATATATATTAATATCTCTCTAAATATAAGTCCAAATGACAAGCCGTCTAAAGCCGGATGATAAGTGACTGAATCGGCATATGACCAGACCATACTGCTAAAAATAGCAAGGGTGCTCCGCTGAGTGTCTCTACTTACTAAAAATAGCAAGTCAAGCAAAGGATGTCCAAACGACCCCGAATGAAAGCCAAACTGAATAATTCTGACAACCAAAGCCAAGCCATGCCTCAACAAGACCCTCTATCCTCCATATTAGCCTACGAGGGCCACATAATAGGCTAATCTCAAGTATTGAGAGATGTCAACTGGAAGGGGACATTACAAAAACATAGTAGATTTCTCAACCTCCGCTGATTGTCTTGGTGAAGGTGCTGGAAATTGTGTCTTGTAGTTGTTGAAAGGTTGAAAGTTGTTCCTCTTCAGCTGGTATGGCTACTAGGGTTGATATGGTGGTGGTGCGGGCAGTGCTTGCTGCCATTCATTAGGCGACTGTCTTTTGAGGATAGTCACCTCATTAGCTACCTTTTGTAGCAATGGATCTGCAGATGCTTGAACAAGAGGCTTGATAGCATCGGTCTTCATCTTCCTGGATGTGATCATGTTGTCCTCGATCTCGATAGATCTTTCTTGTGCAGTTGGTAATTCTGTTTCATGAGCTGATTTTAAGAAAAAGGCTATCTCTGATGGGAGAGCGTTGATGAAGCTGCTCCACAAAATCTTTGATGATGGATCAAGCGTATGAGAAAGACGTGTGACGAGGCGGTTAAACCTTGCCACGAATTCTCTCAAAGGTTCATTCGACTCTATCTTTGAATTGGAGAGTTGAGCAAATAGCCGATGGCTATCTTTTGCAGGCTTGAATCTTGCCAAGAACTTGTCGCTCATGACTGCCCAACTTGTAATGATGCTTGGTTCTAGATGATGAAACCATCCGGCAACATTTGCCTCAAGAGTCTCTACAAAGAGACGTATAGTGATATCTTCATGTGGTACATGCAAAACGGAGCAAGCCCATGTGAATGAAGAGATATGCTCGTCAGGGTGTTGAGCCCCGTCACTGTGAAATCGAGGGAAGTGCTTTGTTGAACCTTTAGGCAATTCATGATGTCCTTGCAAGGCCAATGGCCCAATGTTATCACCCCAAGGCAATGGGGGTGGACGTCTTGGATTTTTGCCATTGTGGCCATCACCATTGTGATTGTTGTTGTCGCCCATTGCTTCTAGTTGGGTTGGGGGTTCTTCTTGGAAATGTTCGGGAACCTCTTGAAAGAATGGATCTGCGTTGGATGCTTCTCCAATGTTCTCTTCTTGAAAGAGAGGATTTATTCTCCTCCTTGTATAAATTTGGTAAGCCAGGGTTTATTGCCACACAGAAGGTGGTAAAATTGGCCTTCCGGTTGCAAGATCAACCTTTTCTTCTTCTTCGTCCAGAGTAGTAGCCGTGTTTCTCCATTGAGGAGGGTCTTCTTTTTTCTCAAATATGAAACTCCTTAGGCTATTGATGATGTCTGTTTGCTCTCCTTCAATTAGTATGGAATTTGACTGAATGATAGTAGGAGTAAGCCCTGGTTGTTGAACTGGAGTAGTAGGACGCCAAATGGTCATTCTCGTGTCATAAAGCATTTAGCTTTTCTTGAGGTTTTATGCCTCGTGCCCCATGGTGGGTGCCAAAAAATTGTTGGCGTTTCAATTCGCACCTCTGGTGTGTATATTGGAAACGCATAGCTATGCATAGTTAGATTGCTCTTCAAATTAGGAGGGGAAGCTCCCTCTTTTGCTGATTATGCGTAAAAAGAATATTAAACTAAATTCCTATCTTTTTATCTTAGTTGAGAGCACAAGGTTATAAAACTCTTTGTGTTGTAGCTGAGGTTTTCTCTGGTTTTGTAACTTCAACTACAATTAGGCCTAAAATTATAACGCTTCTATCTCCTCGAATAAATTTGGAGCAAGAGGATTTAGAAGTAAACGGGGAATGATTTGGTAAACATGAAGCTTAAACAAACTTATTTCCAGAACGCATCCGAAGACTCATTGTACTTTGGGATGAAAGCTGAAACAAAGATTATAAAAGCAAAACATCAAACGATAAACTTGATCTCAAAATTCCCTCAAAGACTCATTGTACTTTCAAGGTGTAGGCTGAAATAAAGATTATAAAAACAAAACATGAAACAATAAACTTGATCTCAAAATTCCCTCAAAGACCCATTGTACTTTTGAGGTGTAGATTGAAATAAATATTATAAAAACAACAATACGAAAAGATCTTGAGACTTTGGATCAAAGCACTATCGGCATAAGATTTTTTTTACGCAAAATCCAACAATGATTACATGTTTGGGACAGAAAATTGTATGAAGAAGACAAACATACAACATACGATCAACGAAAATACATTGAACAAAGTGAACATATATTGACTAGTAAAGCTTGAAGGCACTAAGGCTCAACAATTTTGTTATAGTAATATCGTTTAAAATACAATGAACAAGGTTGCTCTTATTTATAGACAAACACAGGAGTAGGGAACCCTAAAATCTCTTTGTGTTAACAATCAGTTCTTGCCAATCAACATGATTTATTCCTATGTCTAAATAAAGGTAACTAACAGTTAACTGGAAAGACTACCTCAGTTAACTGATCTAAAACTAAAACTAACTCCAACTGTATAAGAAATATCTCCAAGGATAGACATGCATGAAAAGAGGACAGTTAGTTAACTTGGTGTTGGCGTAAAATCTAACACCTCTGAAGTGCAGGTTTGTACGGACAGCTATGTACACTACGCAATGAGTGCTCTTCAAATTAGGAGGGGAAGCTCCCTTGTTGTGCTAGAATGCATGAAAAAGAAAAGTAATCTAAGTCCTATCTTTTTGTTCTCAGCTGGAAGAGGCACAAGGTTAAGAAAACCAAGAACGTTGCAGCTAAGGATTTTCTGGTTTCATAGATCATTAACTACAACTAAGCTATCTACTTTAAATCTATCCAATTTCCTCAAGAAAACAGAGCATGAGGAAATGGAGCAGGGTTTTGACTATCAGACGATAAACGAGTTTAGATTCTCTACTTGAAGGCAAGGTGGCGCATCTATCAGCTCAATCTAGACAAATTTGTTGGGCACAAAACAGATTTAAGAATTTACCATGACAATATGAAACCCTATGTGGCATAACACTTGATCAAAATAGTAAAGACTTACAAAACGGATTTATCATCACAATCTCACGAAACCCTATGTGGCATAACACTTGATCATAATGATAAAAGGTTCACAAAACAGATTTATCATCGCAATCTCTTGAAACCCTATGTGGCATAACAATTGATCACAATGGTAAAGATACACAAAACAGATTTATCATCATAACCTCTTGAAACCCTATGTGGCATAACAATTGATCATAATGGTAAAGTTGTACAAAACAGAAAGAATTCACCATTACAATTGCATGAAACCCTATGTGGCATAACAATTAATCGTAATAGCGAAGACACATGAACAAATACCAAAAGAGCAATATTGAGGGCAAGGTAGGCGCAGCATATATTTCTCTCTCAAGCAAAAGTTATTTACAAATGAGCAAAAGCTCTTATTTATATACATCAAGGTGTAGGGAACCCTAAAATCACCTTGAGTCATCTACAGTTCTTGCAATGCATGCAAGATTAATTGCCAAACCCTAATGAAGTAAACTATACAGTTAAAGCTGGAAAACTACCATCAGTTAACCGAAACATCTAATCTAAAAATGGACGATTGTGCAAGCATGCACGTCCTTATTGAAAGCGAGTTAACTGGAAGACTACCATCAGTTAACGAAAAACCCTAAAAGAAACTCAAAGTAAATAAGGCAAATCTCAGAATAGATATGCATGTGATGACAACATCGAGTTAACTTGAAAGGGTAACACCAAGTTCAACTCGTGTGTGTAATGTCTATCCTGAGAGGTGGGAACTGAAGTTTACTAGCTGTGATCTCGAGCAAATCAATCCCTCAACGAGGCTGTCAACTGCATCAGCATCTGAATGTCAGCAACTTGAGCAATCTTGGCAATCTTTGCACACTCAAACTAGCATTTCACTGACTTGTAACTTTGGCGGCTTCGTAACTGAAGTGATGGCCATTATCTCTTTTGCGGCTTGATACAAATCGGTCTCACTTTTCTAACGAAATCATGAATTAAGACTGATTTGGTCTTGAATTCAGTCTGTGTACTGTACTCAGAAAAACTTGCCTATTGACTGTGAACACGGCTATATTCTGACAACTTTTCTAGAAAACTAAAAATAGCCTGGCGAGGTTAAAAATAGCCTTCGAAGAGTTATTTTCGGCGAAAATCTGAGATATGGGTTTTGTCCAGAAGAAGATTCTAAGACAACCAGAATGTCAGATTTGCGAAAATTTGACTTCTACTCGACCATGCAAGGAATTTTCAGGTTAAGAAAATTAGAGCCTCGAAGCGATGCTAGGAGTAAATTTTCTGAAAAATTCTGGCACATGGGTTTTCGAGGCTATTCTGAATCAACCCAGATGATTTGTTTTGCCAAAAGTCGCCAATTCTTCAAACATGCGAAAAGAATTTAAGGCGACAGAAGAAAGAAAGTTTTAGTGCTCTGCTTCTGCTAAAATCGCCATCTTGTCTGAAGTTGCTGATAATTCTGACTTGTACCTGCAAAGAAAATGTTTTGATGTCTTCGCCAATGATTGTTGATGAAGAATTTGCCTTTGGTTTGCTAAAATTCGCTTGAGAAATACGAATTTCTCTTGAAAATACGCCTTGTGAATGAAGAAAAACGAATTTTGCTTGAAAATACGCCTTTGCTTTGAAGAAAAACGAATTTTGCTTGAAAAATATGAATTTCTCTTAAGAAAAACGAATTTCTCTTTAGCTTTGTGAATAATAAATGAAGATGGCGCCATGCTTAAAGAGAGAAAATTCGCATCAATTTGACAACTGCAAGATTTAAAACCTCAGCTGAAAATAGAAGCTTCTGATTGGACCCCTTTCAGTTACACTGATACTGACACTGAGTCCGGAAATAAATAATAATAAATTAATATTCATCATGCAATTTGCAAAGGCATCAATTTTAGAGATTCGCCATTTTAATGCCAAAATATGCAAAATAAATATTAAATATTATTTAACTTCAGTTGACAATTCGAATGAAGCTTTAGGCTTCACCGTTGGACTTTACCGATTCCGAAAAGTCATCATTCGAGCTTATAGGCGTCCATTTGCTCAAGTTATACCACTTTTTATTAACTTCCTATTTAATAGCTGACGACAAAGTCACGAATGGCCATCTTTGACACTGAATCCTGAGTGACCGGGAGATGCTGAGACTGAGCTGGAGAATTCATCGGAAAGCCTACTGAACAAGGAAGAAATGTCTGTTGGGAGACACTACTGCAAAATCCATCATTTAACACCCTGAAAAATTAGGCGCCCCTGATTAAATTCATTTACGGGTTCCAGACTAACCATTTTCCTAAACTGCCATCTGACACTTCAAACGGCTGCTGACGGTGAACGGTGAACCCTGCTGACAGGAAACGAAGCTCACTGCATGACTGGAGATATTCTGCATCCAACGACTGTACGCATAACCTTTGAAAAGTTCATTAAAGGCCTCAAAAGTGTTTTGCTAGATTCTCAAGTGCTTCATCTCTTTTCTCCTCCAGGTGCATCAATTGTGACAGTCTTGTTTGAACTTGGTCCTCTCCTTCGAGATATTCTTGGATAAACTGGAGAGTTGGTATCCTTAGTTGCACTGGAAAAACCGGGTCTTGTCCGTAGACCAAATGATATGGGGATGTCCCTAGGGAACTCTTCGTTCTAATCCTGTCTGCCCATAGGGCAAACCTCAGTTGCGTGTGCCAATCTTTCGGATTCTTGTCCAACAGTTTCTTGATAGCATTTAGTAAATTCTTATTCGTGGACTCTGCTAGTCCATTCCCCTGTGGGTAGTAGTTGGAAGAAAATTTTAGCGTGATTCCATACTCAAATGCCCAATTTGAAAACTTCAGCGATGAGAAAGCTGAACCATTATCGCATACTATTGCGCATCCAAATCTTGTGACGATGTCCTCCTCAAGGAATCTGATGACCACATCTGTCGTGCACTGCCTCAAAGCCTGAGCCTTTGTCCATTTAGTGCAATAATCTGTAGCTGTCAAGATGTATCTATGTTGTCCCGACGACGGTGGATTGATCATCCCAATAAAATCCAGACCCCATTTTGCAAATGGCCTGACCTCAATTACTGGCTGCAAAGGCATAGCAGGATGCTTCCCTCTATTCGCTGCTGTTTGACAGATGTGACAGGCCTTTACATGCTCATATGTGTCTTTGAAAAGCGTGGGCCAATAGTATCCGGCTCTCAGGATCTGATGAGCCGTGGCTAGACTACTCCCATGTCCAGTCCCAAACTTTTCGTGGAAGTTTTCTATCAATTGCTTTGCTTCTTGTTTCCCTACACATCTTAAATAGATTCCTTCATAATTTCTCCTATAAAGCACTGATCCTTGGAGCATAAACTTTTGACTTTTCATTCTCAATGCTCTCCACTGGACTGGATTCAAGTGGCGAGGGCACCTATGATTCAGCAAGTAATATACGGTGTCATCGTACCACCCCCTTGGGGATACCTCTTCCAATACATATGTTTGTTGTACTAATTCCGGACCCACCATTGCAATCGTCTGTGCTAGAGCCTGTCCTCGGACCAATTTCATGGGCTGTATTTCTATGTCATATTCCTGCAAAATGGCGACCCACTTGCCTCTTCTTTCTCCTAATTCATTTTGCATCAACAAGGTTTTCACAGTGGCATCAGGAACTATTGCATGGACCTTGCTTCTCAACAGGTAGTGTCTAAATTTCTTAATAGCCTTTACCAAAGCATATGCTTGTTTTTCAACACTGGCATATCTCAGCTCGGCTTCTTTTAGTGGAGCACTCATGAAAGCAATTGGGTGCTCGTCCTTTTCTTCTGTTCTTTGTGTCAACACCGCTGCACATGTATGCTCTGAAGCAAATGAATACAGATAAAAAGGCTTTGTGTAGTCTGGACTAACCAATACTGGAGCGTCCACTATAGCTTGCTTAATCTCATCAAAAGCCTTTCTAGCTTGTGGGGTCCATTCAACCTTTGCATTCTTCTTCAGCATCTCATTTAACGGCCTGACTATCTCAGCAAATCCAGTTATGAACTTTCTCACAAAATTAATCTTGCCGAAGAACGATCTTAATTCCTTTTGACTTCCTGGCAAGCCGATCCTGGAGATAGCCCCAATACGCTCAGGGTCAATTGAAATACCCTTCTCTGAGATGACATGACCCAATAGTTTACCTTCTGTTACACCAAATAAACATTTCTTAGCGTTCAAGGAGACGCCAAATCTTTTGCATCTCTGAAATATCTTTCTTAAATCTTCAATATGGTCTCCTCTTTTCTTTGAGAATACGGTCAAATCATCCATGTAAATAATTATGCACTTTCCTACCAAATCCCGAAAGGCGATATCCATTGCTTGTTGGAAAGTGGCTCTTGCGTTAATTAGGCCGAAAGGAATTCTCCTATATGCAAAGGTTCCCCATTTCGTGGTGAACGCTGTCTTCAATCTATCTTCTTGTTCCACCATCACTTGGTTGTATCCAGAGTACCCGTCCAGGAAGGACATCATTTGTGAACCATTTACTATTTGCAATACCTCGTCTAATGACGGCAAAGGATAATTATCTTTCTCAGAGGCCCTGTTCAGATTACGGAAGTCTACGCACAACCTTATCTCTCCGTTCTTCTTTCTAACTGGAACAAGATTGGCGACCCACGTGGAGTGCCTTACTGGAAAAATAATCCTAGCCGAAAGAAGCTTCTTGACCTCCTGGTAAATTAATGGCTCTAGCAATGGATTGACTGGCCTCTGCCTCTGCCTGAATGGCTTACTTCCTGGTTTCAATGGAATTGTGTGTGTAATCAATGATGTATCATACGTCTTCAAATCTTCATATCCCCCAGCTATTACCCCTGGAAATTCTTTCATCAGCTTCAAAATGCCTTCCTTTTCTTTTGGTGTGCAAACTTTCCCAATAAAACATTCTTTAATTGTCCTTCTGTCCCTAAATTGACAGCTTCGCAGTCATTGCCTTGGGTGCTCTGGTTTCTACTTAGCTTATCAGGATCAAATAGCCTTTCTAATTCCACCATTCCTCTCGGAATGACATTTGTCTTCAAGTTAAGGATCCCCTCAGTATCAAACTCTGCTTCTTCGGTTTCTTCCTCGTCAATGATTTGTGCTTCGAATACGCCCGAGCACGTGAGAAAGTCTAGGATCTGCTTATCATCGTCAAACACCTGAAAATTCTTTATGTTGTCGGGAATAGCTGGTGTTGAAACCAATTCTACTGTAAACTTTTTCAATCCTTGCATAGCCAAAGGTTCAAGAGAACTAGCAGCCTGCGCTAGCGAATTTGCAACTGGATTCTTTGACCTGTACACTTGCTTTATATTGAACGCATCGAAACTTTCTATCAAGTCCCACACTCTATTTCGGTAATGGCCCAACCTCTTGTCATGGCAAGCGTACTGTTTTCTCACTTGGCGGACTACAATGTCAGAATCCCCGAAGGCATGTACAATCTTGGCTCCCTTTTGAATAGCAAGGAGCAATCCATGAATTAAGGATTCATATTCAGCGACGTTATTAGTGCATGCAAATTGAAGCCTATAGGCACCCAAGTACGCCTCTCCAGTTGGGCTAATAAGTTCAAACCCTGCTCCATTGCCCTTCTTTGACTTCGATCCGTCAAATCTCAGAGTCCACACTTGATTTTCCATGAGGGGGCTGGGGGACGAACATGTGTGTCTTCCCGATTGCATTGCTTTGAGACCTTTTCTTCAATCTCTGACTGAATTTTAACATCCTCTACAAGCTCTTCTATTAAAACATTGCTTCCTTCACTTGTCTTTTGATCTTCTTTCTGCATTGAGGCTTGTGAGACGAGCTTCTCAACTTGTTCTAATACCACCTTGCACATGGCACACGTGATCTCGGAGTGGAATGCCTCATGTATTCTGCACCAATTTGGAAGTAACAAATTCCTTATGGAGGCATCCTTACCCAATTTTGTTTCTTGTTTTACACTGTTCAGAACAAAATCTCTAAAATTTTCAAATGTCCCTCCACTTTCACTGTCACTTGCATCACTTTCAATTAGAACTTCAGTGGAAGCATTGGCATCCTCTAGAATCTTTGCTTCATTTGAGCTTTGCAGCATCAACACCTCTTGCTTGACAGGCCTATACGAGCCTAAATCAGTTTCTACGAACATTATTTCATTATCCTCACCATATTCAGTAATCATCAATTTTAGCCTTGGTGTACTTTCGATCTTGATCTGATTCGGGACTCCCTTCCATGGAAGCCACATATGGGAGAAGTCTGTTGCAATATACCCATTCAATTTTCTGGCCCAATCTCTGCTTAGTAACATCCCATATCCGTTAGGTATATCAACCACTGATATATCAATGCAACTTTGAATTCGGGGATCAGCTGACAACTGCATATGGATGTTATTCAATTCTCCCACAACTGGAACCTCAGTCTTGTCTAGCTGGGTCACCTTCTTTGTGGTTTGAAGTGGGACTATACCCAATCTCTGACACACTTTCAATGGCATGACATTGCTCGAGGCACCAGAATCAATCAAACAATTGTGCAATAACTTCCCGAAAATTCTAATTGACACGAGGAAAGGGGCTGGTTCATCCTTCCCTTGATAGAATACCACTGGTTTCCTCCTTTCCTCAATAGGAATATCTTTCTTTTCAACCTTTCTATTCAATGGAATCTGGCTATCTTGAGTGACCTTCTGATTTTGCGTCTGCTCTTGTTTGTGTTCTATAGGTAGGTTGAACCGAACTTTCTTCTTATCTTCATTCTTCGGCTTCTCAGGCTCGCTTGAGGATCCTTGTACCACTCCTACAAATCCTTGAGACTGCTGTGGGGCCTCCCAAGTGTTGAAAGGCGCGTAAGGTACCTCTTCTACCATATTTGCACTCTGCACGGGACGAGACTGTGTGTTGACTGGAGGGTTCCTAGATGTACTAGGTGCTTCTTGAGATGAATTCTTCACAACAGGTGTTTCATATAAACTTCCCAATATCGTATCCCTGACTTATGAAATCTTCATTAACTCATATAAAGGAAGACTCACTTTTATTTTCTTTACCTCTTCCAACACATAGGAACTTAACTTTTTCATATCATCCCTTGGGAGGTTGTCCTTTTGTGGACGTTGCATCACTTGAATGGGCTGTTGGATAGTCTGCTGTCCATTTCTGTTTTGCATCATATTTTGTGGTCTATACTCTGGAGAGTCCCTTGGTAAACTCGGATTATTGCTTGCATTGGGATTTGGCGGAGTTGTAAAATTGTTCGGAGGGATTGAGGACGTCAAGGGTTCCTTCTGGTGGTAACTCCTCTGATATACTTTAGGTGCTGCTCCTCCGGAAGTCTGAAAAGCTTGCACCTCTCTTCTCCCTTCTACCAGGACACTATTGTTGAGAGGTGGGAAAATGTAATTACCTTGATCATGAGGCTCCTCTGAATAGCTATCTTGAGCTTCTGAATATACTTGGGCCTCGGAGTAAACTTGTGCTTCTTCAACTTGATTATCTGGCGTCCCCACGGGACCATTTGCTGAAGCTGGCGGGAATCTATGGTTAATAGACGGCGGCCAGTAACTTTGGTGTTCGGGTGGGACATTGACTTCTAGAATTAGAGCTTGATCATATCTTTGGACTGGGACAATTTCATACCCTGTAGTTGGAGGATTCTCAGTACCCTCCGTGCTCTCTTTACTTCTCTCTTAAAAATATCAGCAGCAACTTGAAATTCATGACATTGCAATTCTGAATGCTGATTAGTATTGTGTAATCTACACCATCCCGACATAGCGGCTTCGGCCAAGAAAACTCTATCCGCGGGACGATTCTCTGGAGGTGGCGGGTTATCCAATGGTGACGGAATACCTCCATTATTGGGTCCTGTGTTCCAAGACCTCTTCTGATATCCTTGGTTGTTGTTACGATACCCATGACTATTATCGTGGCCATGTCCTTGATGGGCATCTTGATGATGTGGAGGATTGTTTTGATATCCTCGATTGGCACCTGGATGTGCCTGAGAATTTCTCAGCATGGATTGCATTTGATTGTTCTGATTTCTAAGGTAGGTGACCTCAGTTGACAGCCTTTTCATTTGTTCAACTAACTCTTTCATTTCGTCTTTCTCTTCTTGGGTCCTCGTTTGCGGCACTGTATTCTGGAGATAGACGGGCTGCGTTGCTTGAGTCTGGGATAAAGGTACCCCAGGATGGAGAACTAGCTGATTAGATGGTGCTTGCATCTGATAGGGCGGTTGCGGGATAGGATTCAACGCTGGAGCTTGCTGATTCCAAGTTGACCCAAGAGTTTGCATTTGATTATTGGTAGTAATCAACCCTGTGTACAAGGAAGGCCCAGTAATGTTCTGCCCCATATTTTGGCTTACTTCTACGGCTTTCGCGTATGCTTGATTCATATCTGCCGGAGTGGGATGAGCTTGCCTTACGAACATTGCGGTCAATGGATCCAGGGCTGCATAGTAGTTTTCCCTAACATCAGGAACAATGTAAGGAGTTCGTAGCCTTGTGAGAGCTTTCTGAAATCTGTTGTTAAAGGCATGAATGGGTTCTTTATCCTGTCTTCTTACTTCAGTGAATTGGCGGAAAAGCTCTACTGGAGTAATGGGAATGCCAAATTTTCCAATGAAAGCTTCCTTCATCTGCTCCCATGTTCTTATGGACCCAACTGGCAAATGTATGAACCAGAAATGTGCTTCCTCTCCCAAAGAATACGGGAACAATCTGCAAGCTACGTCTGCATATGCAATCTGTCTATTTCGCAGATTATCCTCAAACATTTTGATGTGGTCCTCAGCTGAACGGTTCGGATCGTTGACTTGATACTTAGTGCAGAAGTGCTCCTGATTCTTTGGCATGTCATGGTAATCTGCGAACTCTAGAGGTGATGGATTAGTAACCAGCCAAGTAGCACCATTAGGAGCGGGTTGGCCTCCTGGTTGACCTCCTGGTTGAGCCATTGCTTGATTTGGCTGCCTCCTTTGATATACAATTACTGGGGTTGCTTGTGGCTGTTGAAGTGTGGCAGCTTGAACTGATTGCTGAACAAACACTGGTGTAGAAACTTGGACGGTTTTTGGTTGAGCAAACCTTGAAACGCTTGGTGGAGTTTTGAACAAATTTGAAATTTCTACTTCACTTGTTTCTTCTCCACTTGATTGAACCTCTTCACTTGAACGAACTTCTTCACTTGAACGAACTTCTTTCTTCTTTCTTGCTCGAGTAGGTAGTTCTAACTCCACAAAATCTTTAGACGAACTAGGCGAGGACCTCAAAATTCTTTTCAGCTTATCAGGGGAGAACGAGCTAATGCGATCCAGGATGTAGCTATCTATCTGCGAGGTGCAGGAGCGGGAGCAAGTGGTTGTCTCTGATTCAGCAAGTTTCGTTCAATTGCAACTTGGATTTCAATAGCCTTTTCTTCTTCCTCTTGCAACACAAAGCTAGTTCGCATATACTGAGCGTAGCTCTCCTTTGTCTTCCACGCGAGATTGTTCAAGCCCGTGAGGATGTCTTCTTGATCGTTGTCGAATCCTAAGTTAGGCTGCAATACTGGAAATATCTCTCTATGCGGCAACACCATCTTGACTCATGATAATTTCTTCTCCAATGAATTTCTTTTTGATAAAATCCCTTCTTACTTGAATGTGGTTGTTAACTACAAAAATCCTTGAAAAGGCCCTCCTTCTAGCGCCAGTTTCTGTTGATGTGATTTTCGTGACCGCACCAATCAGCAGAACAAAGTTTCCCAATGGATACTCTATTCTCTCTTGAACAAAGTATTCAACGTGCTAAGATTGCAAGTGAGATCACGCTTTCAACTCCAAGGTTCCTTTAATGCGAATAGACCTAGTTTGGTTGATGTGTATTTGCTGTGTTCTTACGAGGGGACTTACGTAATTGTTCTGAATGCGTGTAGTAACAACCAATATATGCTTTTTGAAAGGGATTTTGTGCGAATGATTTGGCTTTAGGGTGCAAATTTCCTAAAACTAACCAAAATTATGCGGAATTTGAATGGCTGCAGAGATTTTTAAAATCTAAACCCTAATCTAAATGCAAAGAATGTTATGCTCAACTTCAATGAACTTCAACAAACATTGTCTAGCCTCCTGTTGGACAGCTTCAACAAAGTAAGTGCAATCTTCAAAGGATATGAAAGGTGTTCAAATCATGATTCAATAGTGCAACTACCATCACAACGATGCATAACTACACATGAACCTTGATCGAAGTTAAGTGTAAAATGTTCCAGTTGACCACGCAGGACGAGCTTACCATCAGCAAGATCGTTAGTGGTATGGATAAAGAAGCTCACTTACATTAAACATGAACATCCATGTCTAACTATTAGCATGAAATTAAATCCTAGTTGAAGTCAAAGGAAGAAGAAACCTCACTAACTGCTCACAACAAAGTTTGAATTCACCATCAATGAAATGCTTTATTATGATTAGCCTTTTGTGACAATCTCTTACAAAATTCTCAATGGGAGAATTCCCCTTCTTCTTCAACAATGCAAATGAAAACTATTCTAACTCAAAAGTATCTACTCTCTATTCTGCTTCAAATCCACTATACTCACTATTCTCTGATTCTAACTATTAGATTACAAATGAGGGGGACTCCCCCTTTTATAGCTGGCCAGTTCCAATGGACGGTCCAGATCGAATTACAATGGAGGGCTCAGATTGAGCCACCTCAGCCCTAGACGAGTTTGCCCTAAAAACTGCTAGAAGGTGGAGGAGTGGCGTCATAAATGCTCCCAAAAATAGCATATTCCTCCTTTGACCACCATGAGCAATTAATGCCCACTACCCTTCTAGAAGATTCTCGTCCATGACTCGGATTCCCTTGTCCTTCTCTCTGACCGCGTACGCTACGAATCGCGCCAGCACCTCATCAACCTCCTCTTCAGAAATCGCTGGGGTAAGATTTAGCTGGTACTCCAAGATTGCCACCATTTGCTCATGCTTTTCACAAGATTTTCCCCAAGTCTCAATAGAATCTTGCGTGCTCTGAATGATCGTTGAAAACGTAGAGATGTTTTCAAAATCCAGCTGGGAAAACGTCCTCATCTCAGAAAAGAATGGCTGCAACCTCGCCTTTAACCCTTCAACTTCAACCTCCTCATGAGTAAGCCTCCTTGCGAACACTGCCTCCAACGTGTTGAGGATACTCTCGTGAATATTCCTCATAGCCTTTATGATCCTGGAGGACTCCATAGCTGCAGTGTCAAAGAAACTCTTCCCAGTGAACGCTGCCGAATGCCACCCCCGAAAGTCATATCTGTCACCTGCCTGGATCACACCTTCATTCACCAAAGTCTGCGTGGGCACACGCATCAAAACAGCCAAGCGAGGGATAGTTTTGTCTTGAAAAATGTGAGTGTCTCCCCAAGCTTGCTCGACATTATCTAGGCGTGAAAGGATGCCAGATGCATTCTGAAATGCTGAGACAAGATCGGCCATAAACTTTTCTGCCTCAGTATGGACACCGCTTACCCACTTATCTCCTTCTCGTACAGCCCTCTTTATCTCTTCAAGCCCACTGATTGGCTCTCGTGGTAATTCGGACGGAAGCTCCACCACTGGATTCTCTTGAACGACTGGATGCGCCAAATGTTGCACATATTGGACCAGCGCCTTGTGCTCTTTCTTCAATCTCTTGTATTTTCCTTCCTTCTTCACCAGCCTGTCCTTCAATGCCTGGAATGAGCTTTCAGCTTCTTCGACCACTTGAACTCCGGAAGGACGTCCCAACTCAATTGTGGTGATTGTGTAACTTTCTGGCATGGCATCACCTAAACTATAATCTTCTCTTGGAACAGCAATGTGAAGGCTGCGTGAACCTGCCTCATTAGTTTCCATCCTTGTATACTTTCTTGCTCTTTTCCTTTTGGGCGACTTGCTAGTCTTGTTCAGAAGCTCTTCCATCTCAACCGCTAGGTCCGCATCATCATCCTGGTCCCTCCTGATTGCCTGTGAAAGCCAATTGTGTTGAATATCATAAATGATGAGGGGCTGCTCCTCAGTTGCCTCCACTTCACGGACTTCTTCTCGAGCAACATTCCGTTGGGGCTCAATTATTTCAATGTCCTGATCGCTTTCTTCACGAGCTCCAACGTCTTCATCTCCGAAGGAATAGTCGAAGTGGGTGTCCGTATCCGTTTCTTCCCCTTCATCTGGTTTATTGGCACCCTCAGGATCATTGGCGCTTTGGGTATCCAACTCCCTTGGCATTGGTTGGTTAACTTCCCCAACCTCTGGCTCTTCGTTCCCTCGTGCCCTCTGATTTGCAAATAGTGAAACTTCGCGCACACTGGAGGAATGGGACACCAACTGAGTCGATGACGTGTCCTCCGATCCTTGAGGCTCTGGCTGAACAGGTTCCTCTTGCCGTGGTTGTGGCTCTTCTTGTGGTGGCTGCGGCTCCGAAGGTTGGGCAATCTGTTTCTTTCTCTTCGCCGACACTGGTGGCTTTTTGTCTCCCATGAGGTCGTATGTGAAAGCAACTGACCTCCTCCTTAATCTGTAAACACGTTCCTCCACCCAAGCCTTTGTGAAAGTCAAGACGGGGATTGACAAGGTGTCCAAATCCGTGATCTTTGGCTCGGCCCAATCTATTGGTGGAAACGAAGTGTTCTTTACTGCTTCATAATCCGGGTGGATTACCCTGGTATCTTCCTCAACTTGATCTGGCACTTGAATTACTTCGCATTCTCTAATCATCTTGAGTGGCAACCTTGAAAACGTTCTTTTCCTAATCTCGGCCTCACTTCCAGCATTTGCCCAAAAGTCTTCCAAGTGAGCCTTGTGCCTGTATTCTACACCTTGCACCGTCCCGATCTTTCCCTTAGGATCAAAATCTTGTCGGCTGGTATAAAGAGTTAACTTATAGAATTTCAATTCAGCCTCAGCCTCCTTGGCTGCCTGCAACGTGGGGCATTCTTCAAGTGAATTTCCCAACACAATGGGAAACTGCAAGCCTCCCTTCTTCTTTCGCCTTATGATTTTGTCGTAGGCCACCAATTGCCTAGACAACTCAAGTAGTATCATCCTGTTGGTAGGGTACCTAGGTAACTTGTAGACATATGAATCGTACCCTGGCAGCCTCAAATAGGTAAACTTCGGGAATTGGACGAACCAACACCCATATTCTTCTATCAGCATCTGTGCCTCTTCGGACATTCTCTGCTGCAACCTCTGCTGAAGAGTTCTTGTGATATACATAGTGAAGGCATCATTGACTCTCTGGAAGTCACCTGTGTGCGTAAGATGCAACTATCTGCAGGACTGGTGAATCTTGAATTGATTGTATCCACAGCCAATTGGCTCCTGGTATGCTAGCTCTCTATACTTTGTCATTCGAGCAAGCATGTAAATAACATACGAGCTCATATAAAATGTCCTCGTTCTTTTCAAATTCCGGAACTATTCATCAATATTGTCGCTTATCATCTTTGCCCAGTTCACTGTCTCCTTTCCTTCGAGCACCACACTGATGTAGAAGAACATCCAAGGTTCGAACACAAACGACTGTGGGCTGCCGTCAACTCTGCTGAGCAGCATAATGATATCGCAATACTCTTGCTTCAGCTCTTCTGAGATTATCTGCTTTGGCAGCCTGGCAGCAGGAGGCTTTGGCTTTCTCATCCAAGTGGTGTTTATCCTTTTCATGCACTTGTCGAAGGACATGGCGTACATCTTGTCAGCCTTTGCCTTGGATTTATATAACATATTTTCAGTAGCCAGTATCCCAAACGCCTCACCAATAGCATCAGGAGCGAAGTTGGCTAGTATCATACCATCTGGAGATACGATAGTCCGATCCTCCGGGCTGTAAAAGTTGGCACACTCCAGGATTAGCTCCGGACAACGAACCGCCGGCTGAAATCCCGCTGCTGCGTACAATCCGCTCCTCACAATGTTGCGCGATGCATCAGTCGGAAGATTGCCACCTTGCCCATACATTCTGCGCGTGAAGGCCTCGAGATTGAAAGGCCCAAGGTTGGTGTCCGTCAGGTTTCCGAACCTCGACACGATCTTTGATTCTGGAATGAAGGACTTCTTTAGACCCTTGATAATCGCCTGCCTGGAGGCGTTCTCTTTGACAGCTTCGTTGTTTGCAGCCTTGGCGCCAGCCTTACTAGTTCCAGCAACATCAGCCTTTCGTCCATCAGCCATCTGCAAAACAAAAAGCAACGTTACTCCAACTTTTTTAAAACGAAAATCGCGTGAGGTGGCGGGCGGATGGAGTTGGCTGCAAAAATAAACGTGAGTTAATAACTTCAGCATCAAACTTCAACTTCAAACTTTCGAATTTCGACAACTTTGCAGCCAAAATAAATTTATCTCCAGCAATCTCAACCTCAGCATATGCGTTAAGTTTCAGCAACATTTAAATCATCGACTTCGGAAGTTATACATCAGCAACTTCGAATATTTAAAATCAGCAAGCTTGCCAGTTATAAATTACCAAGTTTCAAATCAGCTCTTCGACAGTTATACATCAGCAACTTCGAAGAGTTTAAATAAGTCCGAGAGTTTTAAACAAGCAAGTTCAAATCAGCAAGCCCCAACAATTTAAAATCAACTTTTCGAGAGTTATAAATCAGCAACTTCGAAAAGCAATCTCAAATCAGCACTTCGAAAATTATAAATCAGCAACTTCGAAGGCCTCAACAATTTTAAATCCAACTTGATTCTAACCTTTAGCAACTTCAGAAAATTTCAAGCTCAATCAATTTCGCATTCTAACAATTTCAACCTCCAGCATAAATAAACGATTTCAGCCTTTTCATCTTTCAACTTTCGAAAACATTTCGACTTTCAGCAAAATAAAAAGTCTCAGCAACTTCGAATACTTACCTCAGCAACGTGAAGAAATAAAAATGCTTAACCCTTCAAACTTTATTTCGAATCGCAGCACTTCGCAACTCTGAATCTCAGCAACTTCAAGAAATCAACTTTCAGCAACTTCAATCTCTTGCAAAAATCGAACTTAACACTTCACACTTTCAGCAACTCTCAAATTAAATCTCACAACTCAATTCACCAGCATAAATTTCAACTTCGAATCTTGTGAGATGAGAATGAAAATCCTCAGAATTTTATAGCCAAAAGCCGGTGCTAATTTTAGCAGATGCCTTTTATTCCCTTCATCATGACTGACGCGTTTGCTAAATTTAAAAGGGAATATTCCAGTCGTCTGGCAGTTGTTATGACAATTTGCTATTTAGGGAGATTCTTTCCTCGATTTAAATTTAAAATTCCCTCCCGACTGCCAATAATCTCGAAAAATCATTTTTGCTCTGATTTGAAATAATCTCAACTGCATATTTAAAATGGCACATTTAATTTATAAAAAATTTAGTTTAATTGCCATTTTAATTTATTTCTTCAGTGTCTGTGAAAATTCGACATCAACACTTTAAATCGGCTAGGCGTAATTTTATTTTCCATCCATAATTAACTCAGAAATAAATTCCCCATGTTTAAAATCTTCCGATTTTTAAAATTTCATGGGTTAAAATTAAAAGGGGAATTTAAAATTTAACTTAGGAAAATAATTAATTAAATTAAATTAATTAATTTCTCCGTCCTAGGCAAAAAATTAAAATTAATTCCCTGGAGAAACTTTTAAGTCTTCCAACGCCCTTAAAATTTTAAATGCCAATTTCCTCTTTGGTAGACAATTTCTAGTCTAGGCGCACATAAAAAGGGGAATATTTAATTTTTTAAACATTGGTTTTTTTATCCATATCTCCCCTTTTAAACCAAGGCGCAAATTAACCCATTAACTTTATCTTCCCTTGCATTAAATCACACGCCTTTAGGAAAATTAAATCATACGCCTTCAGGAAAATTAAATCATACTTCAAGCTTTTATTTTTAACGCCTTGGTTAAAATGTTCTCTTCAAAATAATTTTCTCCCTTCTGGCGTAATTCACACTTATGTGTTCACATTTTCGATTTTCTACCATCTTGATCTCATGCGCAAATCACATAGGTAGCTTTTTGTGTTGAGGGCGCATTCAGCATCTTCAGATTTCATTCTTTTCCTTCATGGGCGCATATCATATACCCTCCTTCTAGTTTCAATCCAGGCACAAACAACAAACTAAGCTTCTAGCTTCAATCTCCATGCGCATTTGGAATAACCTTCTTTTAATCTTCATGCCTCAGGAAAATCTTGAGACTCCTTCAACCTGGTGGGCGCAAATCACCATATGAGTTTTGAGGCGCAAATGAGGGTGTGAGGCTTTAATTCTTAATGCCTTATGTAGATTGTCAACACCTTTAAAGAGGGGCGCAAATTGACCTCAGAGCTTTCATTTTCGACTCTTAGAATCTTTTCTAGCACCATCACAAGCCCAGGCGCATATCATATAAGCAACCTCTAGTTTTCAAATTTTTATGATTTCATCATTCAATACTTCCAGAGAGGGGCGCAAATGACTATGTGAATGTTGAGGCGCACTTCACCCAGGGTACTTCCAGTTTTAAGACACTTAGACGTTTTTTGAACTTCCTCTTGCCAAAGGCGCATATCACATGTTTGACTTTTATGAAGTGGGTCGCATTTCAGAGGGTCAACGTTCAGTTTTAACACTTAGAAATTTTTTTTTCCAAGTCTAGAAGGGGGGGCGCATTTGATGTGATGAACATCCAATTTTGATCCTAGGCGCATTTTGCACTTGCAACTTTCACTTTCACGCCTTAGCCAAATTTTTTTTACTCTTAATCCCCTCAGGCGCACCTCACAGGTTAAGCATCCAGGCGCATTTGATATGTCCAACTTTGACTTTGTCACCTTGGCGCAAATCACACCCTATACTTTAAGTCTTTGCCTTGGTCAAATTTTGAATCTCCAACCTTCTTGGGCGCATTTTGATCATGGTACTTCCAGTTTTAAGAGGGGCGCATATAGCATCTGGAGTTTTCAATTTGCCTGCCTTAGAAACTTTTTATAATCCCTCTTCAAAGTAAGGCGCATATGATAGGTTAAGCATCCAATTTTAATGCCTTAGAAAATTTTACACCCTGTGACTCCAAGGGCGCATATGACCATGCTTACTTCCAGTTTTGTCACTTAGCAAATTTTCTTAGTCTTCAATGCTCAGGGGCGCTTTTGGCATGTTGAACTTTCAGTTTTCGCACTTAGTGAAATTTTTAATCACTTTCCTCCTAGGGGCACATTTGGACCCATGAACTTCCATTTTTGAGACTTAGTGAATTTTCATCATCCATTCTCCTCTTGAAGGCGCCCTTTGTACTTGGAACATTCACTTTCACCATGGGCGCATATCACCTATCAAGCTTTCAATCCCAGCTCCAAGGGCGCATTTAAGGGGGTCTCCGTCTAATTTCCATGACTTAGTCAATTTCCTGTCTTTTTTTAGCTTTTCAAGGTGGATCTCAATGCTGGACCTGAAAATTTTTATCCATTTTAGCAAATTTTATGCCCTCTGCCAGATTCAAGTTGATTTTTCTCTGTTAACCCTAATTTTCCCTGACTTTCTATTTTTAGAAAGTTCTCTGAATTTTGCGCCGTCAACTGAATTTTGACCTTGGAAAGCCTGATTTTCGCCCTGCTCATGAACTTCAACTGATTTGTGCCATTGACGTCCGAAGTCCGTTTATACCTGCTATTTTTAGCAACCTGCTAAAAATAGAAACTGCTCAGAAAGTCTCCAAATTTCATGTGTTGAACGCCTGAAACATGGTGATCGTGACTGGATGTTGTTCTTGAGGGACTATCCTGTTCTGTCCTTGATTCTAGGAAACCCTAATTTCTTGCTAAAAATAGCAATTATCTGATTCTTCATTCTCTGCAATTCTGTTTGTCTCAAAATTTGTGCCAAAGATTCTTTATCACATGTTTGACTTGTATCCGCTGAGATTTGATGCTGACCTGCCAATTATAGCTGTTTCTAAAGTGACTTACTATTTATAGTAAGTGCTCGTTTCTAGGACTTCCTTATCTCCGTTCGACCAGCAGACTCCTTGAAGGATACTGACCACGATGGATACTTCAGTTTTAGGGCACTTTGTCGTTTGACTCCTCATTTTTAGCCTTCAAGCTCGAAACCTTAATTTTGTGCATGTTCCTCAGATGAGCTCTGCTTGCCCCGTTTCAGTTGCATGATGATCAGTTTGTAGCTCTGAAGTGCTGAGCAGCTACCTGTGCGGTACCTGCTAAAAATAGAAAGTGGCCAGAAAAGTGGTCATTCCGCTGCTGGATGAATTTGCATGTCACACTGCCCGAAGAATCTTGAAAAACCCAGAAAAACCCAGAAAAATCTCCAACATGCAAGCACCGGCTAAAAATAGTAAGTTTCTGAAAAGTGATCAGTTCCATTTGCATGTTACACCATCACGAAGCTCCTTGAAAACCCAGAAAGAATATGCCGACATGCGCCGAAAAATTCTGCAAGCAAACCCTACTATCGGCCTCCGAAGGCTGGGTTCT
>VDFB02122844.1:172671-206200 GCA_007258455.2 Sequoia sempervirens
CCTCATCAGGAAGTTCAGTTGGTATTGTTGAATTCTGGCCTTTTGATGCATTTTTGGAGAGATAAGTTATTTTGATTTAGCTAATGTTATATTTTCACATTAACCCCTTGGCCTAGCAGTATAACTTGAAGTTGTTTTAAAAAGGGGGACTTCATGGGTGAATGCCTCATCAGGAGGTAATTAAATATTTCTAAGGCCAAAATTATGTGAGAGCTTGAGGGGACGCCAACTTCAAGGAGTTTATTATTTATTAAAAGTAAAAAATACTGCCTTATGAAAAGGGACGCCACTTTTGGAGGGAAATGGGGTCAAACACAAGTTTGAATATTGCTGGCTATTTTGGGCGCCCTTCTTGAAGTTTTTAGAAGATTCTCTCAAATCTATAAATACAGGCCTTAGCTCTTCAGTTCATGATCTATTGTTGCTTATCATACTGTTATGCTGCTGAAATGCTTTCAGAGTTTACTTCGAGGAATGCATACCTCCTAGTCCCTTCTCTTGGTTTCATGCTTGAAAGATAACACCTAGCTAAGTTTTCAGAGACTGCTTCTCATCCAGACTAGCAGACAGAGCATCAAAGTTGGAGATTTTAGAGATTTGTGAGTTTTGCATTTGCTGATTAGGGTTTTGCTGAAATAGATTTTTATTCATATCTCATTGTAGGATTTTTGTATTTTTTTGGGTATTGGATTGTTGAGTTTTGCAGCCTTCGGTGCCCCTCTATGCCAAGTTGCAGATTTTTTAGAGGTGTCTTGGATTTTATCTTGTTGGTAGAACATTTCTTGAGGTTGTACCATTCTGTTTTGCCTGGCAAATGTTTAGGTAATAAAGTTACAAGTTTTTAGAGTCATTTCTTGATTAGAATCTGGTCGCCATCTTCATAGTGTTCATTTGCATCAGATTTCATGTCATTTGGACAAGTCTAGAGAGAGTTATGAGCATTTTAGTGAGTTACAGTGTTGCTGGTTATGCATTTTCAGTCATTGTTCAGTCATATCAGTTTGTTGGAGGTCTGTCTATTGAGCTGGGTTGTGTTTGGAAAACCATCTAGAGACATTGGAGCTTGGAAAGAACAATATATTTCTTCACAATATTGATAAAACACTATTTCTATGGTTCTTGGCAGGCATTCTATCATATTGTAAGCTGATCAGTAGTACTGTTAGCATTCTCATTTATCTCTTTCACTTTCTTATTGTATTTCCCGCTAAATAAGTGGAAGAGGTTGGCTTGCCGCCTATTTAATTTCAGTTAGTAGCCTTAGGGACCCTCTGACCATATGCTCACCATCTCTCGGCACATTCTTGGTTAGAGTTTATTTCCAGTTTTGCATTGTACCAGATCCTCTGACCATATGTTCGTCCATCTTGGACACATTCTTGGTTAGAGTTATTTCCGCATCGTTTTGGTTTTGAAGCTAACCTTAACGGGTGCATGTTGCATTGTAATTGTTATTAAAAAAATTGAAAAAATTTGGTCCGGATCATTACATTGATCCTGAGGTTTGGCTGATAGTCTCACTACAGAGCGTGATCAAATCTAAGAAGATCATCTTGGAATCTACAAACCCTGAAAAGTGGTTTTGGTGGTTCAAATTTCTAGGCACCTTCTTGAGATAAGGTGCTTCTGCTTGCTAGACTTAACCAATTTTCAGATGATTTTTAATTTCTTCAATTTGACCTCTTGTGCTTCGATCCACAGTTGCCAGTGACTGATGATTCCTGTGGATTGGATGTTCAATCCATTGTGAAGCTAGAAGAACTTCGAAAAGAATGACTGGTTTCGCAAGCTCTAAAAGTTGTTTTAGGAGGTTCAAATTCCTAGGCGACCTTGGCTTGCAGGGGTCTTTTTGTGCTTCTGAGAAACTATTTTCACTTTGTAACCCTTGATGAAATGCTCCAGTTTGGTCTGCATTGTTGGATGTTTGACTGCTCCGATGAATCTACTGATGGACTCGTTGCAAAGCTTGATCGTACTTGAGAAGGACTTCTTGAAAGTCATGAAGCCCAAAAGTAGCATTTGATGCTTCAAAAAGTTGGGCGCCTTTTGCTAGCAGAGTGCGTTTTTTGGTTGACTTAGCTATTTTCTAAGTTTTCCAACTTTTCCTTCATTTTGGGTGTCCGTACGATCTTCACTTGTTGATGTTCGTCAGGTCTTCTGAACTGCCAGATGGATTGACTGGAGAGCTGGACTGAATCTGAGGAGGGCTTGTTGGAGATTGTGAAAGCTAAAATTTGAAACTGGTGCTTCAAAATCATGGGCGCCCTCAGCCTGCAGGGGCGCTTTTTTGCTGTGGAATTCATCAATTTTGAGTTTCTTGGTTTTCAACACTTCCTGCTTGATCTTCGTTTCTGAGCGTTTGATCAATCTAGTGAACTGGATGCTGGATTCATCGCGAACTTGGGAGAATTTTGAAGATGACCTCCAAAACTGCAAGTCCAAACAACTGCATTTGAGCCTTTGAATTCATGGGCGCCCTTGGCTTGTAGGGGCGCTTTTGCCTCCAGTGTTAGCAACTCTTCGAAGATTTTCACCTCTTCGCGCTTCGCATTCACTGTCTTGTTGACTGGCTTGATTGCGCTGTTGATGACGCGACCACATTCACCGTTGTGATAGCTTTCATCATTTTGCATGCACGAACATTGGAGAATTTGGCCAAGGCATTGACTGTGTAGCATCTCCCTTGAAACAAGGTGTGCATGCTTTTCCAGACTTAGAATAATTTTGGTAATTTTCAACTTTTGAAATTCCTCTCCGCCATTCACCAATTTTCGAGCATTTTTCACCATAGGTTCTTCTGTGCAGTGTTTGAAGCTTAGATTTTGATACCTGGTATTGGCCATCCTCCATTGTTGACCTTGGAAGTCCTAACTTTTCTCCTAAAAAAGTGAAATAGACCCACCAAAGCAAAAATGACTTTTTTCATGATTCTGTCTAGACCAGTGTGATTGTGATGAAAGATTAACCAATCAAAATCATTTTGAGCCATTTCTGGGAAGATCCTATTTTTAGGGTTTTTCTAAAAATAGGGGCTTGAAACCCTAATTTCAAAATTTTCAAAACTTTGCCAGTATCATTTGGACAATGAACCCAAAAAAACCCCATGATCCGTTTGTCGTTCAAAGATTTCTAAGAATAGCAATTTCCATTTTCAGAGACTTGACCTTTGTTGACTTTTGATGACAATTTTACAAGAGTTTGACCATTTTTCTCAAAATGCTTTAATGAAGCAAATTTTTTTATTTTGAGTACAACAAAACATTTTGAAATACACTTCCTATCGTGCGCCTCTTTGGTGAACTCTTTTGCATGTTGGTTGAGTAATTTCAGCTTAGGGCACGATTTACAAAGGCTGCAGCAGAAAAAAATAATGGAAATTCATGATAGGTTCGCCCGGATTTATCCCAGACGAACCCACAGTCATTTTGCAGGACCCTAGACAGACCCACCACAAAGCGAACCCTGAATCCGTATCTGGGCCGGATCGGACTCGAACTTGTAGGTTTAGGAGGCCGAACCGGTAACATAGCATGAAACTATTACTTATTTTTCAAAAAGATCTTTTTGAAGAGAAAAGGAATTATTATTTTTAAAATTATTGTTATTTCCTTTGGAAAAAGTTATAAAAGGAGGATGAGAGCTCATTTGGAGGGTTAGCCATGATATGTTATTTTCTTCTAAATATGGAGATGAAATATGCCCCTTAATTTTTTTCCCAAAATTCAATACACAAACCAGCAACAAGTCACTGATTAGCGTTAGCTCCAAAAGCAAATCAGCATGGAAGTAACTCTAACCAAGAATGTTCATCAAGATCCTAATGTGGGCGAGGTGATAGCATATGGTCAGAGGATCATTAGGAGTAAACTGAACTGAAATTACAATTCATCTGCTGATGCAGGCATCCACAAGCAGTGGGGATACTCCACTTATTTAGTGGGTGAGATTATTACATTATTAAAGGCGGCAAGCCAGCCTTTTAAATCCTCACTTCCACTTATTAACGTCGAGGGAATACAGTCCACACAACCACTTATTTAGTGGGGGGAAACTTACAATTAAGAAAGATGATTGTTTAAACTCAACCACTCAATCATGGGAGTATGAAATTTAAACTAATTGCAGCAAATAAAATAAATAGCTGTTAGTACTACTAATCAGCTTTACAATAAATTAAATAGCTGCAAATAAAAAAGATATACTTCCAAATCAATCAATGGTTAGAGTAACACTTCCTCTAACTCTTACAATACAATAATGATATAGAAATGAAGCTCAAACCAGCATTATATCAAAAACTAACAAGTCTGATCAGAAACAGAGAATACAAAAAATCAGACCAGCAAACTGTACATCAATGAAATGCACATAACTTTATCAATTTACCTCCAAATTGAGTGAAATCAATTGCAATGAACCTTTGGAGGATAGGTGCCCATGTCACGATGATGAAATAGCTTCAAAAAGCAACCATTAATTTACTTGCACAATTCCCAATGCTCCCGACATGGTACGACCCTTAGCAAGGGCGATTTTGCAAGAATAAAAATAAATACTTTGAAATAAATTCTGGTCTTCTATGGGAAGGGGCGCCCATGTGCTAGGAATCCATATCTTCAATACCCAAAAGCATATTAAAATCGTACAAAGAGCTGTTAATGAAAATCACCTTTAGCCATGAATGAACCAGCAAGCCCCAAACTGAAAATAACACCAGAATTCTTCTACAATGAAGCTCAATATGCATTTCTGAATGAAGCACACGCCCAAACCACCATCTAGGGAACCATAGTTTCAGGCCCGAAGAATGGAGACAAATTGCTAAGCTTTCCCTTAGCCGGATTCTGGATTTCAAACCAGCAGCATAACTTTACAATATTTCCAAAGATAATCAGCTCTTCAAATAGCAGCAATATATAAGTTTCAATTGGCAAATGAAGCAACAAGAGACTCTTCAAATTCCTGGAAGTTGAATCACTTCAACTTCCAAAAGGGACGCCACTTTAAGCATTTCACTTTTTGAAATAATAAAATATTAATCAACCTCTTTTAGGTGTCCAACTTCACTTTGCAACAATAAAGCATTTAATAATTCATTAAATGCACCATTGACCCCTTAATGACCCCCTTTTAAAAACAACATGAAGTGATCATTCCTAGGCGTGGGGGTACAACTGAGAAGCATAAAAATGACTAAGTATAAAACTTAATCCATGGAGATAATCAAAGCCAAACTGAAACTGAAGGATAGCAAGATGACTTGAGCTGAATTGTTGATGATGCTACTGCCAAAATTAGACTTACTAAAAATAGCCCATTGCTATAAATAGTAAGTTCACATCAAAACAACAGAAAGCCAAACTGAACACTGAACTGCAAAGGATTGAATTGCTGCTAGATAGATACTGCCAAAAGATAGACTTGCTAAAAATAGCAAACTGCTATAAATATTAAGTCTGCACAACATCCTCTGAACGCCAACTGAGCAGTATTTGAAAGAGGAAACCCTAGTTTTCTACTTTAGCTTAGCCTATGGATTTCCGGAAATAGGCTAAATCCAAAAGAAGAGCGTAGGGCTAAAATGGGGACATTACAGGAGAGAACTTGTGTTCTTCTTCAAGTTTCTTGAGAATGAAAACCCTCTTGAAATTATTGGTTTTGGGGAAGGAAATTCCCCTAGCTGGTCTTGGTGATTTGTATAGAAGCCACAACTACACCTGAAAGTGAAGTTTTTATAGTATGGAGTTGAAGATGAGTATTTGTGATGTGTTTCGAATTGCTAAAGTGTTGTTTGAATTTCTTAGTGGTTTGAAGAGAGATTGTGGAAGTCTAGACAAGGGTTGTACATTCCAGCTGCAGGCTGTACCCTTAGCACGCTGTAGTACTGACTTGGCTGTACTGTTTGGTATTAATTCTTTGGAGTTTATTTCATTTCTTTGCTGCTTAAAAAATTATTTCTGATAAATCCTTTGTAGATTGTACAATTTTGAAAGGACAAAGTTTTAGGTTTTAATTGCTGCTCCAAACATTGCTGGGCTGTATTGTGTTGGGAAAGGGGTGTTGGAATATAGCAGCTGAAGTGCTTCTCTATGAGTGCTTAAACATTAGTCATGGGTGGCGCCTTGATCATAAATTGCAAGTTTGGCTCTCCTAGGTGTGGGCATGATATTTAATCTTTGTTTTTGTTGTTCATGTTGCATTAGCAGCAAAATACTTATTGTCAGACTTGCAACATGTTTAGTTTGTATCTTTGTATATTTCTCATGATATTTAAGGTATCTAGTAGTAGTTTGAGTGTGTTTGGAGTAGCATTTTATCTCTTGGTTGAGCGTGGATGTGTTGGGCGGGCCTTATTGTGTGAGTTTTTGGAGTGTTACCTTGGTTGTACAGACCTATGGTAGAGAGTCACTAGTTGCATCAGACTTGGTTTGGCAGATAAAACAACTGTAATAGAATGTTTCAAGGCTTGTGTCAGCACCATTGCATCTTCATATAAATCCATGATCGATTTGAAGAGTATTGGACATGATTGGTGGAGTTTCTAGGCAATATTCCTTGCTGTCCAAACCTATTGCACGTGTTACAGAGTGCTATCATACCTGCACCAGCTTTCTTCATCATTCATTCAAGGTATCTCATTGATATTTCATAGTTGGGTTTGGGTTGTTCATGATGTTTGGCTCTATTTGGGGGTGTTACAAGAGTTTTGTTGTCATCAACACTTTATACCAGCAGTTATCCTTTTTTTTTGATGTTTATAATGCATATGAACTAACCTTGTAATACTTCAGATGGTTATACCGTAAAAGAGTTGTCATTTCTATGAATTTAATATTTAAACAATGGATGGTAGTACCGCCAGTGGGTTTGAACAATGTTCATTGATGTATGTACTTACTCCACTAAACAAGTGGTTACATTTGTAATTTGCTTACCTGTTGCATAAGTGGAAGTGTGTAGAAACCCCTGTTCTCACTGTTCTGAAACTGAATGTTCTTTTTTGTTTGTTTTGATTTTTTGCATGCAATAATAAAGAATGCGAGTTTGAAAGAAATGTAAGCAATTACAATAGAACTAACATTTTTATATGCTAGATGGGTAACTTCTTGTATTTATTTGCAAATGATGATAATACCAAAGTAGGAATAACAAGGCATACAATAGTGAGCTTTTAAAATGAATTTCTATAAAAACCAGAACATGCCTGTAGCTGCCTGGAGAAGCTGAGAAATGGTACGATCTGCCCTTGCCATGGTTTCTCCCACTATGAGATGATAGGAAATGATTAAGAGACCCTAGCCGCCCCTGTAGAAGTTATTATTCAGCCAAGAGATGAAGCGCTTGGCCCTAGATGGAAACACGCCCTCCTTGCAGCCCTCTGTGATTTGTACGGCCAGCAACCAGCAAGCATTAAATTCGTACGGCCTTAAAAGATATGTCCAGAGCTTAGAAAATGGACGCCTAGAATAAAGAATCTCTCCTGGAAGAATTCCAAATCAAAATACTGAAGATATTCAAAAGTTGAAGCACTGTGATAACTTCTGGATGAAGCTCTCTCTGACAAGCAATAAATCAGCTGATATTTCACAGCCTTTGAACTGCAGACACTGAAGATGGCTCGTTCTCCAATGCAAAAGACAACTGAAACCCTTGGCTCCGTTCTCTGAAGGAAGAATTGATTAAAGTTGATTTTCATAACATAATAATGTTTCTTCACAAGTGAAAACCTTATATTCTTCAAGAGGCTCGACTTCTCTCCAAAAAGCATCATTTAAATAAAGTTGAATTCTCACTTTTAATATTTCCATAGTTTGCACGCACTTTTAATTAAAAAGTGGCCCCTTCTTCATGTTGGTCGACCCCTTCCTTTAAGTCACTTAAGTTATAATATTTAATTATATTATAACTTTATAATATAAGCCTTTAATTAATTAATATTTATTTTAGCAAACAAATATTAATAGCTCTCTCAAAACAGGTTCAAATGATGAACCGTCTGAAGCCAGATGATAAGTGACTGAATCAACATACGACCAAACCATACTGCTAAAAATAGCAGGGGTGCACTGCTGAGTGACTCTACTTACTAAAAATAGTAAGTCAAGCAAATGATGTCCAAATGACTCTGAACGAAAGCCAAGCTAAATGATTCTGCGAATTGAAGCCAAGCCAAGCCTCAACCAGACCCTCTATCCACCCTATCAGCCTACGAGGGTCACATAATAGGCTAATCTCAAGAACGGAGAGATGTCAACTGGAAGGGGACATTACAGTCCGCCCCTCCTGAAATTGCTTGTCCTCAAGCAATCTCAACTCCGGATGCTACAAAATCTCCTCGCTCTCCCACGTAGCATTCTCCACTGGTAAATCTCTCCATTTCACCAAGTATTCCCTGATAGTCCTACTGCGCAACTGTCTCTCTCTGTATTCTAGGATCGACTCAGGAACTAAGATCAACTTTCCCTCATCATCTAAGGGAGGTAATACTACTAAAGGTACCACACGGTGTCCCAACGCCTTCTTGAGACGTGACACATGAAAAACATTGTGGACCTTACTATGTGCTGGAAGCTCTAGCTCATAAGCCACCTCTCCAACACGCCTCAAAATTCTGAAAGGACCATAATACCGCGGCTTAAGCTTGTCCGATCCACTCTTCCTAAGAGTAGACTGACGGTAGGGCTGCAGCATGAGATATACCATGTCTCCCACCTCAAAAGATCTCTCTGTCCTCTTTTGATTTGCATACTGCTTCTGTTGATTCTATGCCTTAGCAATATTTTCCTTAAGAGCCCTCATATTGTCTTGACTCTCTTGCAATAAGTCTCCAGCACTAGGCACTCTGCTGTCACTCAGTAGAAAATCCAGAAAACTAGGCGCCTCATAACCATACAACGCCATGAAGGGGGACATTTGAATGGTCATGTGAAAAGTAGTATTGTAACAATACTCGCATAAATATATCCACTTGACCCACGCCTTTTGCTGCCCTGCAATGTATTTCTTGAGGTAGCCTTCCACCCATTTGTTCACTATTTCCGTTTGACCATCGGTCTACGGGTGGTAACTCGTGCTCGGTGTAAGTTCGGTCCCACAAAGTCTGAACACCTCCTGCCAGAAGTGACTCAGGAATCGACTATCCTTGTCGCTAACTATGCTCCGAGGCAACCCATGTAATCTGAAAACCTCACGGAAGAAAACCTCTGCTACCTGTGTAGTTGTGTAAGTGGTGGTGATCGGAAAGAAGTGGGCATACTTCGTCAATCGATCCACAACTACATATATGCAATCATGTCCCTGGGCTTTAGGCAAGCCCGTAATAAAATCCATCGACAGGCATTCCCACTTCCTATCAGGAATCGAAAGTGGCTGCAACAATCCTGCCGGATACGTGTTCTCCTGCTTGTTCTGCTGACAAATAGGGCACTCACGCACATACTGAAGAACATCTGCCTTAAGACCCTTCCATGTAAACCTTTCCCGAACCTGTCTGTATGTTTTGAAGTACCTGGGATGCCCTGCTATGGGTACATCATGAAAGGCTCGCATAATGGTGTTCGTCATCTCAGATCCTGGGATCAAGAAAATCATGTTCTTGTAGATGATCAAGTCATTCACAAGTGTGTACCTGGTGTCCACCATAGATCCCTCAACAATACCAGATGCCCAAGTATCCTTGGCATACTCTGCCACAATCAAATGCCTCCAGTCCTCTGCAATATGTACCATAGAACTCAGATAAGGCCGGCGTGAGAGAGCGTCAGCAACAACATTCTGGGTACCTTTGATGTAGGTGATATCAAAGTCATATGCCTGTAACTTACTCACCCACTTTTGCTGACGGCCATTTAAATCTCACTGCCCTAGGAAATGCCTCAAGCTATTATGATCAATTTTAATACAAAACTTACTGCCCACGAGATATTGCCTGAATTTGGCCAAGGCATGCATTATGGCCAGCATTTCCTTATCATAAATACTGTAAAGCCTCTCTGGTCCTCTGAGTTTTTTTCTCTCATAAACAATCGGGTGGTTGTTCTGCATAAGCACTGCTCCAATACCCTCAGTAGAAGCATCACACTGAAGCTCAAAAGGCTTCGTAAAATCTGGTAGTGCCAACACTGGACATGTAGTCATAAGTTCCTTGAACCTCACAAAACACTCCTGTGCCTCAGGAGTCCAAAAGAATGCACCTTTTTTCAACAAATCCGTCATAGGTGCTGCATGGCGTGAATATCCACTGACAAATCTGCGATAGAAACCACATAACCCAAGGAATCCTTGCAGCTGTGTAAGGTTCGCTATAGTAGGCCAATCTACGATAGCACGGATCTTCTCAGGATCCATCCGCACTCCCTCTGCACTGATGATATGGCCTAAGTATAACAACTCAGTCATCTGTAAATCACACTTGGATTCCTTGGCATACAAGGACTCCCTCTCCAAAATGCTGAGTACTGTATCCAAATGAGCCAAATGCTTCTGCCAAGTCCTGCTGTAGATCAGAATATCATCGAAGAAGACAAGTACATATCTCCTCAGATGTGAGTGGAAGACCCTGTTCATGGTGGACTGGAATGTCGCTGGAGCGTTGGTTAGCCCAAATGGCATCACCACAAACTCGAAGTGTCCACAATGACAATGGAAAGCAGTCTTCTCAACATCCTGCTCATGGACTCTAATCTGGTGACATCCCGATCTCAAGTCTATCTTCGAGAAGTAACAGGCACCATGGAGCTCATCAATAAGCTCATCTATACGAGGTATGGGGTACCTCTTTTTGATGGTCCTCTTATTCAGGACTCTGTAATCAATGCACATACGAAGTGTACCATCTTTCTTCTTCACTAGAACCACTGAAGAAGCAAATGGTGATTTACTTGGTCGAATGTGACCCATAGCAAGCAGCTCCTTGATAGTCTTCTCTATCTCATCCTTAAGTCGTTTCGGATGTCTGTAAGGGGTAATCATGACGGGCTTAGTGCCCTCCTCAAGCTCTATGATGTGCTCAATGCCCCTGTCTGGAGGTCTCCCTGGTGGAATATCACTGAAAACCTTCCCATGCTTAACTCTAATCTGCTGAATGCCAGGGTGATACTCGGTCTTATGTTGTCCCTCCTGTATAGGTATCAAAGTGCACTCGGCAGCCCACTCAACCATGTCATGACGCATAAGTCTCTCCATCCGTCGGAAGGAAATAGTCCTGACGTTACTGTCCCGAATGGCCTTCAGGATATGAGTCTTCCCATCCACATCAAATTGAATCTCCATGTCTTTGAGATGAAGTGTGACTTCCTCAAGGGAATGAAGCCACTTCATGCCCAAAACTAAATCAATATCTCCCATATTCACTACGTAATAATCAGCCTTGAATTCATAATTATTCAAGCGCAAAGGAAGATCCTTAATCATACGGTCACATCTGAGAGTGTAACCATCAACCACCTTAACCCGAATGCCCTCAAACTCCTCGGTCATGAGTCCATGCTTCTCCACAAATCTAGCATTAATAAAATTGTGGGTGGCTCTTGTGTCTAGAAGGGTGATGACCTTTTGACCCGCCAAAACTCCACGAAGTCTAAAAGATCCATCCTGCTGAATGCTAGACAACCGTGCCTCCTGGATTTGGAGCTCTGACTCTGCCTCTGCCCTAGGCTCTGAAGCCTCTGATTTTGACTCCTCATAACTCTCCTACTGTTCGGAATTCTCAGATTCCGAATCCTCGTAATAAGCCCACATAACTCTATTGGCCTTACCCTTAGGCCGCAAAGGACAATCGTGGTTAGCGTCGTAGGGACCTTTGCAGTAGAAGCAAAGCTTCTTCCTGCGCAAATCATTAAGAGTCTCACGATCCAAGGGTGCTGTTGATTTACCCTTTGAGTCACTCTTAAAATCAGATCTCTCCTTATTCTTATTAAATCCCTTATTGCCCCTGAAGGAAGTAGTATTTCTGGAGTTGAACTTGCTAGATGGTGCTGCAAGTTCCATGTTGCGCGCCTTCTTCATAGCTTCTTGTAGTGAAAGAGGATCAAATGCCTTGATCCAACCTCTCAGTGGTTCCAACAATCCCTCCATGAAGAGCACAACTAGACGCCTCTCTGATATGTTGGGAACCATCACGGACAACCGCTGGAAGTCTCCTATGTAGCCCTCCAAACTACCAACCTGTCTCAACTGGGCCAAGTCTCTGAAGTAAGATTCAGGATTCTTCTTGTCGAATCGTTCCACCAATCTATCTACGAACTCTTGGTAAGTGGTGATACAATCGTGCTGAAGTGTCACCATCCCATGATGCCACCAGTCATAAGCTGCTCCCTCAAGGTGCAAGGTAGCATATTTGATAGCATCCTCCTCTGCCATGGGACGCAATGTAAGGAAGGTATCCAACTTACTGATCCAAGTTTGAGCTGTAACCTTACTGTTGCCGTCAAACATAGCTAAAGAGAGCTTGTTTGTAGCGTGCTTCAGGTCACTGTTCTGATGCCTAGGCCTCCTATCTGGCCTGTTCCTGTAATGCTCTCACCTTTGTGTGATAAACCTGTCAAAAGTAATCCTCTCTTTGACCTATGGGGTCAATAACTCCCACTTGTTGTTCGCTGCCATAAGAATATCAGCGAACACTGCCTCAGGCTCCTCATCTACCATAGGCCCATCACACTCCTGTCTCACAAAAGTCGGACGGGTAGGCCTATCTGCTGTCCGTGACACAGTCCTGGGTATCCTCCGTGAACTTGCATCACTCCTGGCCTCATCACGTTGTGGTGATGGCCTCCTAGGTGAACCAATCCTATGTATCACCACGGTCAACTGCTGTAATACATCAGTTACCTGTTGTTGGCTTGTCCGAAGATCTCTCAGAGTATGTAAGACCTCTGCATCATCATCCCTAGGGTTTTGAGGAATCTCTGTTCTGTCAGCCATGGTACCCGGCCGCCTGTTCACTCCCTGTTCCCTGTCAATCAAAGCTCTCCTGCGAGTGTAATATCTGTGAGGCCCAACTTCTTGTGGCTGCATATGAATCCCAAACCCTTAGGCTGGTAGGAAACCGCTCTGATACCACTGTAGAAACCCTTGTTCTCACTGTTCTGAAACTGAATGTTCTTTTTTGTTTGTTTTGATTTTTTGCATGCAATAATAAAGAATGCGATTTTGAAAGAAATGTAAGCAATTACAATAGAACTAACATTTTTATATGCCAGATGGGTAACTTCTTGTATTTATTTGCAAATGATGATAATACCAAAGTAGGAATAACAAGGCGTACAATAGTGAGCTTTTAAAATGAATTTCTAGAAAAACCAGAACATGCTTGTAGCCGCCTAGAGAAGCTGAGAAATGGTACGATCTGCCCTTGCCATGGTTTCTCCCACTGTGAGATGATAGGAAACACGCCCTCCTTGCAGCCCTCTGTGATTTGTACGGCCAGCAACCATCAAGCATTAAATTCGTACGGCCTTAAAAGATATGTCCAGAGCTTAGAAAATGGACGCCTAGAATAAAGAATCTCTCTTGGAAGAATTCCAAACCAAAATACTGAAGATATTCAAAAGTTGAAGCAATGTGATAACTTCTGGATGAAGCTATTTCTCTGACAAGCAATAAATCAGCTGATATTTCACAGCCTTTGAACTGCAGACACTGAAGATGGCTCGTTCTCCAATGCAAAAGACAACTGAAACCCTTGGCTCCGTTCTCTGAAGGAAGAAGTGATCAAAGTTGATTTTCATAACATAATAATGTTTCTTCACAAGTGAAAACCTTATATTCTTGAAGAGGGTCGACTTCTCTCCAAAAAGCATCATTTAAATAAAGTTGAATTCTCACTTTTAATATTTCCATAGTTTGCACGCACTTTTAATTATAAATAATAATTAAAAAGTGGCCCCTTCTTCATGTTGGTCGACCCCATCCTTTAAGTCACTTAAGTTATAATATTTAATTATATTATAACTTTATAATATAAGCCTTTAATTAATTAATATTTATTTTAGCAAATAAATATTAATATCTCTCTCAAAACAGGTCCAAATGACGAACCGTCTGAAGCCAGATGATAAGTGACTGAATCAACATACGACCAAACCATACTGCTAAAAATAGCAGGGGTGCACTGCTGAGTGACTCTACTTACTAAAAATAGTAAGTCAAGCAAATGATGTCCAAACGACTCCGAACGAAAGCCAAGCTAAATGATTCTGCCAACTGAAGCCAAGCCAAACCTCAACCAGACCCTCTATCCACCCTATCAGCCTACGAGGGTCACATAATAGGCTAATCTCAAGAACTGAGAGATGTCAACTGGAAGGGGACATTACAAAGTGCCTTGTTTTTCCCACTGAATAATCAGATGTTTTGTAATCACACTCTGTTGAATAACCATATAGTGTTCTTTCTTTTTGTATTGCATATGCACTCCACTGAATAAGTGAGATTGGCTGGCTTGCCACCTAGTGCATTTCCCTTTCAGTTGTAGCATTCAATTTAATTGTGTAATCGTGAACACCATATGCTCTCACCTTGCCCATCTCGAGAACTGGGTGATCAAAAAGTGGAAAGGACATTGCATTGCATTTTACTTTCAGTTGGAAGTTATTTTCAAAATAGAATTCAGGGGTGGTTATTACATAGTATTTGCATTAGTGGTATGAGCTACTAGTGCATTGTTGGCGTTTAAATTCGCACCTCTGGTATGCGTATTTGAAACGGACAGCTATGCACAGATAAAGTGCTCTTCAAATTAGGAGGGGAAGCTCCCTCTTGCTGATGGTGTTGAAAGAAAGTAAACTAAAACTAAGTTGCCTATCTTTTTGATCAGCTTAGAGCACAAGGTTTATTAAACACAAACGCCGCAGCTGAGATTTTCTGACTAAAGAACTTCAACTACAACTAACTTAAACTAAAGACGTTTCTAACTTCTCAAGTAATAAGCAGAGCAAGAGAAACTAGAAATGAACAGGGTAGATTTTCTGACAAAATACTTCAATAGCCTCTCTCTCAACAAACACCTACACATTTCACTGTAAGTTGAATCAAGATCATAAAAGTAGAACATAAATAATGGAAATCTGAGATTTTGGACCAAGGCAAAGGAGGCTCATGATTTTATTACTCAAATCTCTGGAACATAACTCACTTCTAACATGCCTAGAACAAGAAATTGCAGCTAAAGAGGCTTGCAATCTTGCTCTTACACAATAGAAAACAACAATCACACTAACTCCTTGTTGGCTAAAGAGGCTCAACAATTTGCTATCACAACACAATTGAACAATACATGAGTAACAAATAGAAGGCACAATAGGCTCAACGTTTTGTTCTCACTGTAAGGAAAATTAGATGCGGAAAACAATTTTCCTAACGTCAATACCTCAGGAAAGAATGCAAAAGTACTTTTAAATTTTCAATTACAGTCAAAATTGAGATGCACTATGAGACAAATTATAGAAACAAAGTATTTAGACAAACACACATGAACACCAGATATACGTGGGAAAACCCTTACAGGAGAAAAGCCCACCACACCAAGAGAAATCACTTTGTATTACAGTAATCAAGATTACATACAATTCCAGAATTATCTTTCTGGTGTCATTATAGAGTAGCATTCATCATGTACATTCTTCGAATAGAAACTTCCAAGTTACAGCCTTTACAGATTTTTTTTTCTTTTTCTGATACGGTTTGAACTTTTCACACTTCACTGTTGATCAAAAAGCTATCCAACCCCCAAGCGTCTGCAACTTCCAACTATATCCATGGTGTTCCCTGACTGTTGAGATTTCTCACAGAACTGTCGCACCGAACCAACTGCTAACGGTTCACTTTCAGCTTCCTCTATTCGTCCACGAGATTCCACGTATGACAGTCAGACGGTCAACAAAAATCGTAATGCACTGGCATCTCGGTGAGACACTAACAGTGTCTCGCTGATGCCACATATACTTCGTACCAATGTCGCCAAGAGTCATTGTAGTTGCCAGGATGTTCTATCGAGCTCCATAAGTTACACCGAGCCACCAAGCAGTTGCCCAGACTTACCGCTTTTTCCAAGAGATCATAGCGAGTCACCAAAGGTATACCGCAGACTTAAGTCATATTGAGCTTCAAGAGACAGTCGGCATGACTCACATCTATCGCCAAGAGTTCATACCGATCTCCATACGTTTCACCGAAGTGTTCAACATAAAATAGTGTCGGCAAGACATGTAGCCCTCGTTAAGACTTCTTATCGATCTCTATGACTTATCCCGAAAGCCTTTTGTCTGTCACTAAGAGTTACACCAAAGACATACACCTGTCGGCCAGACAACCGACTTTCGCCGAGACACCATACCGAGATCCACATGTTTCACCGATGATCAACTGTCGCCAAGAGCTACCCCGAAGACTTCCAAAAGGTGATTCTTTCGGTGAGACCTTGAATGTTCGCTGAGACGTTCCTTCGACCACTATGAGTTACTCCGAATAATGCTTGGATGAGTCCCCGTCGGCAAGATTTCCACTGTTCGTTAAGACATCTTCCCGAACCATTAGAGTTACCCTGGAGACATCAATACATACGCTGTCGGCAAGAGATCAACACTTCACTGAGACATCTTAGCGAGAACCTTCAGTTATCTCGAAGCCCATAGTCGCCAAGAGTCTCCCCGATGCACGATTGAATGGCCTTTCGGCTAGAGGTCTCCCTAGTGCTATAAGGTCACAACGAACACACTATGTAATAGCGATAGACTTCTCAGTGTACAAATCGGCAAGACAGTAACAAGGTCACAGCGACCTGTTCAGAAATGAATAAAGCAAACTGCTAGTCGGCCAGACATGGAACCTGTCACACCGACTTGGCACTCATGGAGGTTTCAGCCTGTAATGTTTGAGACACATATACTTCCACCTTTCTCCCTAGACTTATTGATTTTATCTTTCAATGACTCAATGAATTTCTCATCATTCATGAGGTTTTCATGCACTTCTCAGACTTCATATTTTGACTAATCAAGATCATCTAGGGCCACCAAAAAATTTTGTTGAAGACTACTTGAATCCATTGACACACTTTCCCAGATCTTCTCCAAGCTATTAAACTTCTTCTGAGGAACTAGGCTCTAATACCAATTGTTGGAATCAAGGAACACTGAGAGGGGGGGTGAATCAGTGTTGTGCAATTTTTAACTTTAATAATCTAATCTTCAAAGCACTTATAACATTCAACAAAGAGAAAGATGCATGAACATAAACAAACAGCCACAACACCATAACACAAGGATTTTACATGGAAACCCTATTAGGGGAAAAACCACGGTGGAGGTCAATCCATAATATTATCTAAGTATACTCAAAAGGATGTTTACAAAAATGGGAATGCACTTGCATTCAGGAACACTTCCTAGAGATCACTGCTCAAAATAGAAAGACTTACTGCCTTACAAAAATATTTGGATAACATCCAAAAAATTTGAACTGAGAAAGTAGCATCTACAAATTCCTGATTATAGTTCTGGTTAAGCTCATTAATTGAATTTTGGACCTTCTATCTGATTCTGCTTAGTTTGCTTCAACTCACACCACAAAATCCTTAATGCACAAATGAAACAGTGCATAATTTCTCTACAATCTCTCAGACATTCTCAACACACATTAACTCACTGTTTACACACACAAAAATGATATAATCAATCACTTATATATATCTGCTACTAAGGATTTAATCACTTCATGTCAGCTTTAATAAAACATAAAAATATTTACAAACTGTCAGCTCAAATCATAATTAATTTTCAATGCACACCCACCAAAGTCGGCCATAACATAGTGAGGACCCAAATCAAAATTCTCAAGGACAAAAACACTTAACCAATTACTCCTCAAATATCAGCAACATACTTCATTCACCAAGTCGGCCTTCTTGTGTTGATAAACAGAAAATTAATCAACTAGATCTTCTAACTTGCACACGGATTGATATGAGGCACTAAGATTCATAGATAATGTAGATCATATACCAAAAAACCTTCCCTGAGATCCACAACTCAAAAAGATAACAAAAAAATTGCATATGAATCAATGAACACAAATCTATCAGATGCTCTATTCTAGCTTGACTATCTTCAATATGTCTACTAGTATGATCAAATGCTGACATGCAGATCAAATTACTAACAAGGATTGCCATCAATGACAACACCAGAAAACATTTGCAGTGTCTCTTGCCAACATTAACACATAAGTAAATGATAAATCCTTGGTGAATCATTATTGAAAATACTAAAGTTGTTTAGCATCAACTAATGAAGTTGTTTAGCATCAATTAATAAATATTCAAGACAAACCATGAAGGACAGAAATGAGCAATGCTAGGGCTAACCAAATGCTAAATATCAAGACCATGAGAAATTGAAAGACATAACAAGTGAAGTATACATGTAATAAGTCAATTATACATTGGAAGCATGAAGTATACATGTAATACGTGAAGTATACACATGAATAAGTGAAGTATACATTAGAAGCATGAAGCATACATTAGAATAAGTGAAGCATACACATGAATAATAGAAGCATACATATGAATAAGTGAAGCACAAGTACTCAAATACATGTAAGCCATGAAGTATACACATGAATACAAAGTATATGCATGAATACAAAGTATACACATGAATACAAAGTATACACATGAATACAAAGTATACGCATGAATACAAAGTATACGCATGAATACAAAGTATACGCATGAATACAAAGTATACGCATGAATACAAGGTATACACATGAAAATAAGTAAGTCACAAAGTATACATTGGAATACACGTAAGTCACAAAGTATACAAGTAAGTTGTAAAGTATACACTTGAATACACATAACTCATATCTATTGAAGCATGGATTTATAATACAAATATGGACACCATCAATAAAAAATATTTGCATTAACCAAATAGCCGTGTAGGCATACATCAATATATGTCGATATAAGTATAAAATATATACAAAATATCCATATAGGATTACAAGAATGCCATATAGGCATACAATTTCAAGTGTATGCAATAAAAATTATGTCCAAAAATGTGATATAGGCATACAATAAAGGACTCCACTCACAAGTCATTTCCCTCAAGGTGAATGAAACAAACGGGTGGCCTTTGGTGGTTGGGTGGATGGAAATGCATATGAAACTCATTTACCCTGAACTCGAGGGATACTCCTCCTAGGGTTTAGTCCTCATCAAGCTTCAGTTGTTACAATAACAAGTAAAGACATTAATATATAGAAATTACATTATAAAAAATGATATATTTAACAAAATAATCACTTATCGCCACTTGAAAATCTCTCTCCTCACATGAAATATTTGCATGATCATCCTGTGGCTTGCCCAATTCCTATTAGAAACCATCCAAATAGAAATTAAACTATGAATCAATAATCATTTTATTTTTCAATAACTAACAACTATAACAACGAATGCAATTTGAAATTTACTAATTTTTCTCATGCCCCTGTAAGAGGCACCGAGTTTTCTATTGCACAAGATACTCCTTGCTCCATTACCCTATCCACATCTAGAGGTAATTATGCTTGCAAAATCTAAAAATAAAAATAAAAAATTATTTAATCATGAAAAGTAGAATAGTGATGCAGGTCATGGCTTATAATCTATGAGATAATAAAAAAAAATGAGTACTTATTGAACTATATATTTCTTACTATTATGCTTACTATTTTCCCTATCCATAGCTTGTTCGATAGAACATGTTTTAGGCTTTTATCCATAGCAAAAAAGCAATGAACTGTTTCATAAAATGCTTTGGTAGACATGTACAAAAAATGTGGTAGCATAGAGAAGGCAATGAACTATTCAAAAAAATGCCTCAAAGAAATGCAGTCTCATGGCATGATGGAATGCCATGACAAAAAAAAAATTCATGGCATTCCATCACCATGAGACTGCATTTCTTTGAGGCATTTTTTTTAAACATTTCATTGTCTTCTCTATTCTATTATGTTGGGATGGGGTGGATGGTATAGTGTGGTCTTGGTTATGAGATGGAGGGGGATCATGAGATGAAGAGGGATGGTTGTTTTGATCATGAGGGGAAGAGGATCATTATATGAGGTAGAAGGTGTACTTTGAGACCACATTTCAAGAGTGATCATACAATGGAGTGGAAGAGGTACTTTGATCTAGACATGGAAGGATGTCATTAGATGAAGTGGGGGAGAGGGGATTGTGAGAGGGGGGGTGAAGGGATATCTTGCTCTTGAGATGGAAGGGATATGTTGTTCTTGATTGGAAATGGGATAATGAGATGGAAGGGGATCGTATGATGGAGGAGAAGGGTTTCCTTGATCTTTATATGGAGGGGAATCTATGTTAGCATGCTTTGGATTAGGATATGGACATAGTTCATTTGATATGCATGGTGTCATGAGGGAGGAAGGTTTTATAGACTCTTCAAATTGGATAGATGGATTGATAGGGGATTCATTTAAGATTTAGGGTATTAGGTTTCATCTTGATGTGGGGGTGATGAAGGTGGATGCATGATATGGGAATATTGCACCACTTCGTTTTTACATAGGGAAACAACCACCTTTGTAAATAGTCCTTGGAGGAAGTTATTATGAGATACATGGGATGGCTTTGCTTGGTAATAGTGGGGTGATGTATATTTTAAGGATGTTGGATATTAAAGTGGAATAAGAGGTGGAAGCTTCCATGGATTGGTAAATTGAGGATGAGGATGAGGACCTTGAAAAGGATTTGGAGGGGATTTTTGGCTAAAGGCTTGGTTTCTATTCTTAAGGCAATGAGTTGTTTGAAAAAATTCCTCAAATAAATGTGGTCTCATGGTGATGGAATGACATTCCATCACCATGAGACCACATTTCTTCAAGGAATTTTAAAAAAAAACTCACTTCCTTGTCTATGTTATTTCTTACTATTATGCTTTGATATATTTTTTCCAAGCATCCATAGTTTGTTGGAAAGCACCTGTTTTAGGCTTTTAGCCATAGCAACAAGGAAGTGAACTGTTTGATAAAAAATTTTGGTAGACAAGTATGGAAATTGTGGTAGCATAGACAAGGTGGTGAGTTGTTTTAAAAAGTGCCTCAAATAAATTGGGTCTCATGGTGATGGACATCATGTGATGACATTTCTTTGAGGAATTTTTTCAAAAAACTCATTGCCTTGTCTATGTTATTGCTTACTATTATGCTTTCATATATTTTTTCCATGCATCCATAGCATAGACAAGGCAGTGAATTGTTTGAAAAATTGCCTCAATAAAATGTGGTCTCATGGAATTCCATGACAAGAAAATGTAATTGGAAGCTACTCCTAGTTATTATTTATTATATGTGAAGTAATTGTATCACTGCTTATGTTAACTTTCTAAAAACCTATATTGTAATTGAAATTGTCATCTATCAACATCTAGTTATTAGTTATGCAATGTGAAGTAATGCTTTGATTTTGAAAGATGTGCAATGTAATGTAATCAATGATATGAATATAAACTAAATAGATCTATTAAGTGCAATTCATTAGTTAAACTCTTTATTCTATTACCTACGTGAAGGTTTGTACTCCGCTGGCACTGGGAGGTGTTGTGAAACCTCCAATATTAACCTATTCAACATCCAAAATTAGATAATAGAATACCATTCATATAACAATGCTATTCACATGTAATATTTATAATTGTTTACTAGTTACATACCTCACAGTAGATGCAGTGGAGTTAAAAATAGGTGGAGGGCTGATGTAAACAGTATCAACGCTATGACCCTAAAATTTTATTACAATTATTAAACTAAATCAGTTAATCTTACATTTTAAAATTTTAATTTAATAAATTAAACTCAATGAAAATGCTAACATTTACCTAAGTATTGAGGTTGAAAGCCTCATACAACATGGAATCTATCATCGCCAACTGGGTAGTTGCAGATATATCCTACGCACTAGCCTCATGACTATCTGTGGGGTCATATGTACATGACAACCCAAAAACATAACAAGAATAGGGTGGAACCATACTCCTCTAACTCTCCCCTAGCTAACATTGTACTGGAGAACTGGCACGCTAGATGATACTCTAGGTTAGAGACCTAATAGACTATAGAGTGTACACCTCAGTGCTCTCCTTCACAATAGAAGGGATAGGAACATGCTCATAAGCCGGCCTAGCAAGTGCTCGTCTCCCTTGTCATTGAGGATCTTGACATACACCTAGTATATCCTTTATCGATCCACCACCTCTCCCCTGAAAGTCCCACATACCAAAATAGTCAAGGATTTTGTTGAGGATGAACTCGTAGTATAGTTTCCTCAAGAAATATTGGGGGACCTTGTTATTGTTGCATGGTGGATGGTCAAAAACCATCCACCACCTCTTCCAAAAATTGTTCCTAATCCCTTGGTGGCCTCACCAATGGATAGGAAACCTCTTGCTATTAAGGTCAATATTTTGATTTGTACGTGGGTTAGTGAATAGTGAGCACAAGTCATATTTTGTATTTTTTTTCATTTTGTACTTGTTTGTATGATAGTTTATCTACATAAAAATAGCTACACTCCTGCCTCTTATCTTCCCAACCACTTAATTTCTTGCTAATTGTATCTACCTATGTTAACATGGCTTGAATTTAATTTTCAAGTGCGGTTCTTTACAAGGTTGAACTTACAAGGTTGTTCAACCTCACAATTAACTCCTCAATTTTTTTTTTTGTTTTCAATTTCCACCATTAAATTTTGTTGAGTTCTAAGAGGATGTTGAGGAATTGTTGGAGGAGTTTGTTGTTGTGGTTGTTCATCAGGATTTTGTTCATGTGCTTGTTCATGAGGAGAAGGATTTTGAGGAGGATTTTTAGGTTGATTTTCAACTCTTGTAAATTAAAGAAATGAACATCAAAAATAATCTAAATTTACCTATTTAACAACAAATTCACAAAAAATAAAAATAAACAATGCTTACTCCTTCGACCTCCCCGTTCATGTGGTGGTATCTTGGCAAAGAAAATATAAAGATGTAATGAATAAATTATAGGATTTGACCTCTCCAGAACATGAGCATGCTATCACAGGGTTTGTTGGCTACAAGCTAAGAAAATATGACAATGAAATGAAATGAATTTGATTTGCTTTTTTTTGTTATAACAAACTATATTGCGCTCGGTTTATAGGCTCAGTCACACCAAGCCATAACATGATCGCATTATAGCCTTTCAAATTTTTAAAAAAAAATTCCACTTTTTGGCCCCCCAACTTTTTGCACCTGCCGTAGATGCATTCCAAAAAAAAGAGGATGCAGATGATACAATGGAATAAGTAAATACAAGTATATATATTTTTTATACATTTAAATACATGTGTTGACAATATATTGATATTGCTTATATACATAGTCAAAATTTATTTATTGTCATTTTGTATCCTTAAGCCATCATCACATTCATCACATACTTTGAGACAAAAAAGAGAGGATGTAGATGGTACAATGGAATAATTAAATACATGTAATTATATATAGTTTTATATATTTAAATACATGTTTTGACAATATTTTTATTGATTATATACATAGTTAAAATTGATTTATTGTCATTTTAATATCAAGTGGCATGAAGAGGCTAAATTTTGATGATCTACCACAAGTTTTGGATTTTCTTGACATGGCATAGCTATTTGAGATGTACATTGTATATAGACCTTGAGATGGCATATGCCACATTTTATAAATATTATTTTGACCTAGCATATATATTCCAAATTTTTATATTTTCATACACAATTACTCTACACTTTTATATATAAAAATTGACATTCAATATATTTTATTCGTTGTGTGCACGTTTTCCTACTTTGAAACTTAAAATTTGGATGTATAATCATGTTATAATGGTTGATCTATGATCAATAACATGTTATATCTATTGATTTCTTGCAATATTGCACTTTAATAGTTTATGAATTACATATCATTTTCACTCATAAATTATCATGAAACATTTACATTAACATGTATATTGTTATTAAATTTGGTTGCCTTGGGAAGCTTCACCAAATTTGATTCCCTTAATCCATCTTATTAGGACCCCTTAATCCATCCTACAAGGACCCCTTAAGCCACCATTTTACCTAGGACCTTAATTCATAGATCATAATTATATCTATCTAATGTGATCGAACATGAGACATACTTTGATCATATTCATCATATGATTCAAGTTATGATTTTTAATGGACATAAATTACATCTAACTAATTCATTCAATTTAAAATTTATAAATGAAAGTTTGTTTTATTACATAAATTATAACTATTTTTATCAGTGCATCAAAATAAATGACATGTAATGCAAATTTTGAATTCTCTGATCCCCTTAAGTCATCCTATTGGGACCCCTTAAGCCATTATTTTACCTCGGACCTTAATTCATAGATCCTAATTATATCTATCTAATGTGATTGAACATTGGACATACTTTGATCACATTCATCATACGATTCAAGTTATGATTTTTAATGACCATAAATTATATCTAAATAATTTGTTCAAGTTAAAATGCATAAATGCACATGTGTATTACTAAAATAATAATAGTCCATAAAATACTAAAATTAATAAAGTCCATGAAACAGTTAAAATATATGTATATAATCTCTAAGCTCATATATAGAGTCCATGAAATTGAAACATATATATAGATCTAGTCCATAAAATACTGAAATACTAAAACATGTATATAGAGTCCATGAAATATACTGAAACATATAAATATCTAGTTCATGTGTGGAATATACTGAAACATATATGTCTCTAGTCCATGTCAAATGTACTAAAGTATGAATATACATGAGATCTAACTCCTATCATCCCTAAAATCAAGAGACCTCTTCAATCCTCGTGAACTAGGATGACTTGAATCACTTTGTACAAGAGAAAGAAATTTGAAATCAGATTTAAAATTATTTAAAACAATTTAATTCAATTCAATTTTTATAAAATCATGAAAATTATTGTATGAGGTTGCTCATCTCGGGTGAACCCACAAAGCTAGTTTACAATTTTTAGGAGATTCTATTTTTTGTTGAAATCACATATTTTTAGAAAATATAATGATTTAAGCCTTAAAAATTTCCATTTAAAGCATTCCAACTAAAGAGGGTTTGATCAAACTACCTTAGATCAAACCCCCTTGGATGGAACTCCGCTAGTTTTAAACCATACCTATAACAGAGTCTCCTTTACACCTATCAAAATGTTGATAAGAAACCACTTTTGATTTACCTTTTGGGGGATTAAATGAATTCATTTAAAATTTATTTTTGTAAATATGTAGTCCTTATTATAAGCTTCCCAAAAATTATAATTCTAAATAAGTTTAATTTTATTATTATATTTATTTTTATTTCTTGTGAATGTAGGTTTTTCACCAAAAATCAAGCTCTTTGTTTTTCACATGTGGAAAAATAGAAGATTATCAAAATAAAATTTTGAAAAATGTGAATGCACCAAATATTAAGTCCTTGATCCAACAAAAAAAATGAATTTCAATACATACAAAAAAATTTGTGTTATACGGTCTGCCTATGTCTAAATTGTAATTGGTTTGACTTTGAAACTTGATTAAGGAAAAAATATTCAATAAAACATTATGAAACCAATTGGAAGCACTAGATATCTTAGTTACAAATATAAATTTGAAAAAATTATAATTTTATGCTTCATGGAAAAAAAGTTGTGTTATACGGTGAGCATCACTCCTTAAAAATGGTGTTTACTGAAAAAAACCAGCTTTCGAAGGAGATGGGAAAAGAAGTGCAATCTGATTCCAAAAAATTTGAAAAAATTATATTTAGAATCTACAAACAAAATATCACAAATCACTTGTTTGCATCATCTTCAAATTCCTCACGGTTTAGCTACTATAGGTGCCCGAAAGTGAAGATTTAGTTAGAAAAAATTAGCTCAGTGTCTAGTTTGGCCAAAAATTATAAACCAGTATTGTGGGATCACCCTCTCCTCTGACGTCCTACTCTGCATGTGTTGCTACATGTGTTATAGCTAAGTTGGGACTTGTCTCATGCTATAGAAGAAAAAGAAAAAAACATGAACATATATTCAATTTAAATTTACTTTAAGTCATTCACAAGGTATAATAATATATTTTAAATATAATTAAAATTTTAAATTGTTGTATGACATTGCTCATCTCCTATGACATCCTTCTCTACATGTGTTGCTATAAGTGCTATGGGAATTTTGGGACCTATCTCATACTATAGAAGAAAAATAAAAACACATGAGAATATATTCAATTGAAATTTAATTTAAGTCATTCGCAATGTATAATAATTGATTTTAAATATAATCAAAATTTAAATTACCATTGATTGTTGCTCATCTCTTCCCACATACTGCATGGCATGAGAAAGATGAAAAGTAACACTAATAAGGTCTTACAAGGTCAAATAAATCACATGTGTACAAATTAGGTTAAAACATATATATTCAAGTTCTAGTTTGTGTTTTAATCTATTTAAAAGACCTACAAATTGTACACACGTAGAAAAAATTTAAACAACCTAAAATGTAGTTGACTCTTAAAATTGTCTTAGATTAATAGGGTGTGCAATACCCATCCTAATTGGTGTTTCAACCTACATAGAAATATATTTTAATATAAGTGCATGCACATTTGATATAGTGAATTCAAAATACAAATTTCTAAGTATAGTTTTCTAAAATAATAGTCATACATTGAGTGGCTCATGCGATACATTTGACAACCACTTGCCACACCCTCTAGTGGATTCGAAATGGAAGTCAAATGACCTCCTTGAACCAACATAAATATTTAACAAATGTTCATGAGTAAATTATAAATTAAAATCAAGTTAAATTATTTAATATATTTAAAAAATTAATCAAAATACCCCAAATGGTGTGCCAAGTTGCACAAGTGTCCATGCAAAGAAAAATCAATCAAATAAAGAATTTGATGTCTTGTGGCCATCATCTACACCAAACAATTTGATTGTTAAAATATTATAAATTTTTGATATATGTTAATTAAAAAACATGTGCTTAAAATTTATATAAATTCAACATGTATGTATATACATAGGATGATCTATAGGGTCATCATCAGCACATAGATAATCTACGTATGAAGTTATGTCATTAGATGCTCCACGTGCAGCTAAAGTGGATGCACTATATATGATCACAGTCATAACATAATCAATTACAACTAGTACAAAAATGAGGATTCGATGCACATGGAGTGGTACTAGGACCAGCTCCACCTGATGCTCCTCCATGGTCTCATAAAGTAGCCCTAGTTACCATCTCAGTAGTCTAATCATCAAGGTTAGCAAAGAGCACACTCAATGCTCCTAATGTGGATACCACCACATGGTGTTAGATGGGTGTAGCTATAGCATAAAAAGGAGGATCCACGAGAGGTTGAGTAGGCATGGGTCATTGAGTATCAACATGTACCCCTAACCTCTGTTGTGGCATGTCACCACCAATACACTGGAATGATCTGAAATCAAAATAATTGGGTTTCAAACCTATCACAAACTTTGCATATAATTTTCTCAAAAACTAAAGAGGAACCTCTCAATTAGTGTGTGGTGGATGATCAAATACCATCCACCATCACTCTCAAAAATTCCCAACCATCTAAAGATGCCTACACCACCTAAGTGATATTCTTTTTTTGTTTGGTGGAATTGGCTAATTGGTGATGGGGTCAATGAAATATGGAGCTAAATGAGCTTTGGTGATTTTTAGGTCAAGGATTTCCCTATAGGAGAGTCCATCTAAATAAAATCATCTCTTCTCCTCTCTCCACAATTAGTAACTATCTAATTCCACATCAATATACCTAACAACATCTACAATGTTTTACATAAAAGATGCAAAATGTACTAGGTGGGGAGGTATAAATGCTTTGTTTCGGATTGCATCATTTTTTTCTTGAATGTATTTTATGGTGTCATTAAACATAGCTTGCAAGAAAGCCTCATCGAATCCTAGGGGTGTAGGTGGGGTATTTTTATGTGGAGGAGGGGGAGGGGGAGGGGGTTGAGGTGGAGGTGAAGGGTGTTGAGGTGGATGGGGAAGAGGTGGGGGATTGAGCAAACCCTTCACATCAAACTCATCCATGATGATAATGGTGAACCTACATATATAAATATATGAACAAGTACAAAATTAACTTTCAAGAATCTATATATAAATTATAAATAAACATATTAAAAACTAGATATTATACATGTTGAGAAATTACAAGGAATATTTAAGATAAATGTATAACATGTTTAAAAGAAAAATCAGGATACATACAGTTGTACATCATTCAACTTGAGCATGTACAAATTTCAAAATTTAAGATCTAACTATGTAATTTTAATACATGTATACTAAAAAATAAACTTAAAGGTACACAAAAAAGATAAAATTTCTAGGTAAATTTAATCCCCTTAAGCCATTCTCTTAAAAATCCCCTTAATCTATGTCATCTTTCCTAGGTCCATAAACCATGCTAATGGAATGATTTTGTCCTAAGTCAAGCTTAATATATAGATCTTTAATAAGTTTGTAAAAACTTTGAGCATCTAACATTATACAAATTGATCAAATGTGAATGATCAATTTGACTATTATTAGTGGATTAAGGGGATTAATGACTAGATTTTAGGTTATACCATTTGCATCCTCTTAGGACAAGGCTTAATCCATTTTCTTAAATCCCCTTAATCCATTTCATCTTTCCTACATCCATAAACCATGCTAATGGAATGATTTTTTCCTAAGTCAAGTTTAATATATAGACCTTTAATAAGTTTGTAAAAACTTCAAGCATCTAACATTATACAAATTGATCAAATGTGAATGATCAATTTGACTATTATTAGTGGCTTAAGGGGATCAATGACTAGATTTCAAGTTTTACCATTTGTATTCTCTTAGGATAGGCCTTAAGCCATTTTCTTAAATCCCCTTAATCAATGTCACCTTTCCACATTAAAAAACACTAGAATTATTGATAGGTTATGCATCATTAGTATCATGCTTAGTTTTTGGGATTTGGCCATAAGTATATGGATCCATGGGTAAGGGAAAAATGTCAAAGTTATTATTATTATTTTACACTCCATCATCAATGTTAGTGTAAAATTTAACACCCCTCAACCATCTTCACAAACGGTATTGGATGATAAAACTATGACTATATAAATCATAATTTTTTTGTTTCTATTGATGTTGAAATAAAAACAAGACTTTAAAATTAAGTAATAGATTAATCATGTGATGTTCTTACAGTAATCTTTGATTCTCGCCCTTGGTAATACATTGCTAGATGAATTGAGTAATAAGTATCATGTAAGATAAAATATCATAGAAAAATATCTAAACTAATGTTACATAATTGATTGAAATTATTTTATAAATGAGAGTTATTAGTATCAATGAATGGTTATTTATAAAAATTTAAATCATATTGAATGATGTTATGTGTTCAAAAGAAAAATGATCTTAATGTTGAGTGATAATGAATTATAAAATTGTATAAAGCGACTAAATGATTTTAAATTTATTTTGTGTTTTGTAGATGGAGAATGGTTTCATATAAAATATTTATGTGAAATCTCACTCAAACAAATTAATGAAATAAAAAAATATTATGAGCATTAAATAGGTTTTGATGGGACTAGAAACCCATTACAACATGGTTTTGAAGGGACCCAAAACCCTATCCAAGAGAAACAAGTTGCAATAAAGATAATCCATATACCATCAGTAACCCCAAGGTAGCAGCACCAAGAATAAAGCAAGACAACATAGGCTGCACAAAGAAATGCAAGGACCTAAATCCCACTAACCTATTACAACTAGGATTTAATTGGGCCCTTAAACCCAAAGGTTTTGTAGGGACCTTAAACCCTTAACCAAGTTTTTTAGGGACCTTGAACCCAAAAAGCTACCATGATTAGCCAGGTACAGACACAGCCTAGAAGCAGCAATCCAACTGCACATAAGCAAAAGACGCCTATCAAGTCAGAAACCCAACTCACACTCCACCTCTAAAGGAGGGAACTCTCATCTATTAGAGAGGATGGTAAGACCATATTTTCCACCAAAGCTTCAAATCTCTAGCAACCTCAACCTCCACCTCGATAGGAGAAGCATCCACCTCAAATGGATCTACAATTGAGGAAACTAGAAACATTCCCCAACTCCACCTCAATAGGAGTGAAAACCACCTCAATAGGATTTGAGGAGAAAGCCAACAATCTAGCAAAAAAGGTACCCACACCATCCTTTGGAAAGCCCAGAAGCTAGAACAAAAGGTGGAACAAAAAATAAAGCTTGAACAAAAAAACCACCATAACACCTTTAAGCATTAAACTAATCTAGGTGTTCAAATAAAGAATGAAAAGCAACCTAGCCACCATCCAAGAAACAACAAGGGAGAGCCAAAATAGCCAACACTCAGGTAAAGCCCCACACAAAGCTCCCCAAAACTTAACAAAAATTTGGGTATTCAAGAAAATTAATGAAATTAACCCAGCCAGCATTTTCCTCCAAAACAAAGCCCCGGATGAGATAGGGACAAATCCCACCCAACAAGCACAACAAAACCCTACCATTTGATGCACCACCACCACCAAAAGCTCCCTCAAAATGGAAATAGCACCATCAGTCGTAAGCTCCAAGCAGCTACCCACAATAGTATTCAACAACAGTGACCCTTCCATCATCGATAGCCCTACGGGAAGATAGAAGAAACCCTCACAGGAAAAATGAAAAGAGTCAACCAATCCATTAAGCACCCCATCCTCATTGACATATCAGCCATGAATAAGAGGTAGCCAAAACTCCAAACACACTCCTAATATAGGAAAACCATACCTCACCCCAAGTAAGGCCACAAATGAGAAAGGGAACACATGATGGGAAAAGGAAAGCCTCCACAAAGAAATGCATGTAGCAGCAGACACAACCACATCAAACATGAGCCCGCCAACAACCATGAGCTCCTAGTAGCTACCCACAATAGCTACCACCAACATAACTATCAACAACAACCCTTCCACCACTATTAAAAGCCTCCAAACAACAAGGCCTGCAGTAGAAGACACCAACAAAATAGCAACAATAGCCCCTCTAGACATGAGCACACCAAAAACCAAGAGCTCCAAGCAGGAACCCACAATAATATCCACCATAAGAAACCCTACTCTTGATAGTAACCCACCCTCCATCAACAATCCAACAAGGAGATAAGGGAAACCCTCACAGGAAAAATGAAGGGAACCAGCCAATCCATTTAGCACCCCATCCTCCTTGACATTCCAGTCAAGAATAAGAGAAAGAAAAAACTCCCAACATAGTCCTGACTTAGGAGAACCATACCTCACCCCAGAAAACAACAAGAAATTTGTTTCCAATAGCAACATCTCCCAAAGGGATGCCAACTACAACCCAGTCGTCAACCCTCTACAACCCACTAGCCATCTGCAACCCGTCAGCCATCCATGACCTAATCGATTCCTTCACACCACCAAAAATCCAACCAACAAAATAGAACAAGCTCTCATAGCCACTCAATTTCTCACTCTACCACTCTAGATCGCAGCTCTCAACTGATAAAGAGAACTGACCACCAAAAGCAACCCTACCGCTTCCAAGTTGGAAACAACAAGCCAACCATCAACAAACACCAACCATTTCCCATCCACCTCATCCTCAAATTCTGCATCTCCTTCACCCTCTGCAATAGAGGAATTCAAACTCCTACCCTTTCTCCCATTCCCACTGATCGCCATAATATTTTTTAATGAAATAAAAGTTATTATACATACTTGGTGTGTATTGTGAATAATGTGGACTATGTGGATGTAACCCTCTTATATGATCTAAGTGTGTAAAGATAAAATGTGGTATGATATCATGATATGCATTTTATGATTATCCCTTGAGAATGAGATATGGTGTGTCTACCTTTGGAAAAATAAATAATTGTTAATGTGATGTGAAATATAGTTTTGTAGCCACATGTTAATGTTATTGTTCTAGGTTAATTATTGGTTGTTTCAGCCCCCTACCAATAATTAATTGATAATGCACTTTTCATTTTACATATCCTATTTTTTAAAATGTATTTAGGAGGTAATTAATAACATATGATGGCCTCCTATTGTTAATGAATACATATAAACTTACCATTTTGATGAGATATTGATTTCTATTGATACTTGTGTATGGAGTCCTATTGATAAATTTATAAAAATATTTTTAAAAAATTGAAGAGACCAAAATCCTATTACAAGAGATGGTAAAAGAGAAAAAACAACCAAAAACACCCAACACAAAATAGAAAAGTTATATAATATTTAACATGGATGTAGCTTCAATATCCTCTTTGTAAAATATTTCATACAAATTAACGAAATCATTTAATTCTTGATTTTCCTCCTCTGTAAATGAGTTTTTGTTGCTTTGATTCTTGAAACTTGGGCTAACATCATTAACCCTACTCAAACAAAAACCTTGCCTTCTTTTGAGACATTAGTCAACTTCTTCCTTAATCTCTATATCCCTAAATAACTATTCTAAATTATTCTCTACTTACATGCATAATAAAATTTAAAGCCTCCTTAGTATCCTTTTATTCCTACTCAAGTTTCTCAATTATTTCCCTATACTCAAGCATACCTTGCCACATAGAGGTCCTTCAATTCTATTGATTTTATCCTTTATTTCTATTCCCCTCATTATCTACCTATTCATATCTAGAATCATTCACATATCTAAAACATTCCTTCTTCTACCTCCTTAAGAAAATGACCATCATTAAGGGGTTGATTGCAATGAAAATGTAATTTCACATTTATCCTATTACTCTCAATAAAATACCATTTTAATCAATTATTTTGAACCATTGAGGCTTAAAATAATAATCTATATTAAAATGGATTATTTTTACAAACTCATTGAGATCCTCGAAACTCTTAAGGTCCTCACAAGTATAAGGACTACATTTATAGATTGGGTGGTAGGTCTCTTTTCCTAATAAAATTGTTCTTCCCTCATTCACAACCTTTTCTCACCTTTTATTGGCTGAAGGAAATCCTTTAATTTTATTGATGATGTCTAATCATAAACCTTATAGTAATGCTCTAAGTTTATTACAATATTTGGTAGGTGATACAATAGGCTTTTAGTCTTGGATAGTGACTATCTTTATTAGTGATACAAACCTCCAAATTAGTGCATCCTTGTATACCCTTTGGATTCTTAAGGTGTTATTGTTTGTGATGACCTCTTTTTTGAGATATGAAAATTATCTTGTGAGTTGTGGTAGACTTTACAATATTTAATTTCTCATTATAATGATAGGATAGTTTATGTGATAGTCCTACTAAATTTATAATATGCTATAATTTAGGATGATTCTCTTCTTGTTATAATTAATATCCCTTGTTGTGTGAAAACAACTTT
>VDFB02122845.1:0-35895 GCA_007258455.2 Sequoia sempervirens
TTTTAAACTTAATTAACATACTATAAAACCTAAGGAAACCAGGTTGTAACTCGTCAAATTGGAGAAGTGAAAGGTCAATACCAGCGCCAGGGAAGAGTTTGGAGTAGTGAAAACAAGGTCAATGCCAGCGCCGAGGAAGAGTTTGGAGTAGTGAAAACAAGGTCAATACCAGCACCGAGTAAGATTTTGGAGTTAAAACAAGGTCAATACTAGAGCCAACGAAGAGTTTGGAGGAGTGAAAACAAGGTCAATATCAACGCCGAGGAAGATTTTGGAGGAGTGAAAACAAGGTCAATACCAGCGCTGAGGAAGAGTTTGGAGTTAAAACAAGGTCAATACTAGCACCGACAAAAAGTTTGGAGGAGTGAAAACAAGGTCAATATCATGGCCGAGGAAGAGTTTGGAGGAGTGAAAACAAGGTCAATAGTAGCGCCGAGAATGAGGTTGAGGGCACTCAGGGAAAATCGATGACCAAGAGGCAATGAGTACTGTAAGGCACCCCCATTCTCTTTAACCTTCAATTTTCATGCCTAGTTTCCAAAGATCTTCTCGTACATTGGAACCCCCATTCTCGTAAAATGGTATAAGATAAGACAAAATAAAATAGCTTAGTGTTTCACATTTTTATCAACTAGCCTCAGGTCTTGGAAAAACTCCCATAATCTACCCACATCTTGGTTGAGGTCTAGGATTTCATCACACATAGCCTTCATCGCATGAGTCTGAAGCAATTGTAGACTTAGCCCAAGTATATGCTAGGCTAAGGTAGATCTAATGAATGGAAAAAGAGGCATACAATTCTTCTTTAATACCTCCACCACAAACATATTCAAGGTGTTGGTTGTTTTTACGGAAGCATGTTGATCTTCTAATCTACCTATGGAATTTCCAATTCCAATAAAGGGCAGCTCGAAGGACCTGAACCAACTGACGAGGATTTGAAAGACCTCCTACACTTCGGGCTCTGCAAGACTCGGGAGGGTGATCCCTTAATGCATTTACAACCTCTTCACCATCATCATAAACAACATTAACAACAATAGATAATCTCATTTAATAGCTCAACATAATAGGATAATATCGAATAGAATTGGTTGTTTATCAATAATATCAACTGTTTGGAGCATGAGATAACTACAACAACATTTCAAAGTATAAGATAGTCATTGATTTGCAATTTGTAGCAAGCTCTAGGTAAAGGCAAACAAATATTGAACCATACGAATAAGTACAACTTAGATCAGTGCCATATATCCATTGGAGGAGTCAAATTTATAAGCATCTAAGGGTTTATGATAGATTTAACACATAACATATAAGATCCTTGATAACATTGCTTTACAATCTTATCAATATCTATTCTAACCTAATACTACTTATCAAATCCTTATACAGAACATATCCACCTACAATCCCATTCAAGCATTTTAATTAATTCCTTGAATTAAACCTGAAACAAGAATCATACACACCACAACAGTGAGATGAACGAAACAACCCTTGATCATTTTATTCAAAATTCAAATATGCCTGTACAATGGAGAGAGATGAGTTCAAATTAATCATATCAATTAAAATGCCAGTACTGTCATAAAACATCAAATCCCCATGAATTCAAAACCTACTATAGAATGACTCAAAACCTAAATTGCATTTTCCCTAAAACCATCAGACTTTACAATTTGCTCTGCAACTTCATCTAGACTCAACCAAAAATATCTAACTTGCTAACCCGTACTTCTAGCCTTAAAATCCTTCTTATAGAAAAAGGAGAAAAAAGCATCGGGCCAGAAAGCACACTTGTCACCAGCCGATTGGACCACCTTGTGATATTCCAAAAATTTGTTACAACAGCAATCTCCCTAGAGAATCTTCTTGTTCATCATGCCCGCTAAGAATGGTTGATGCAGCAACAAAAAACTTCAAGAATTTTGTGCCTAGACTGTCACCAAAAAAAAAATTAGAATATGTTGTAACTGCAACAGCTGATTTGTCAACCATTAGCAGCCTACTCTTTTTCACTCTTCCTCAGTTAAATATACATTTACCCATTTTTGGTACTCTTCATCAGTTGGCCAATCAAAATTGATCACCTCATTCACCTTGACACTATAAGGTTTGTACTTAACTGCCACCTAATTCACTTCTCTTTCAAAAGACTCCAAGAATGAGCTGGTGCTAATGATTTTATCCATATAGCTCACCAACAAATCATTATCTAAGTTACCCTATTTTTGAGGGTTTTGTAGTCCAAACATGATATAAAGGGGCTCTTACACTTTTTGTGATTACTGTAGCTTGTGTAAGAGGCCCCATGGATACTATTGTAATTGTTGGATGCATGAATAGGTGTAGGATGAGAAATAAAGAAGGTATAGTTGTTGTCCTCAATAGTTTTTTTAAGAAAGCATGTGAAATGAGAGGTTCAAGCCTAGGTTTCAACAAAATATGTATGGGAGATCTGATTTTATGAATTTTTATCCATGTACAGACCTAATGGGTTGTTTCCGAACACTGAATATAAATGATATACATACACACACACACACACAAACATATATAGATGTATGTATGTATGTATGTATGTATGTATGTATGTTTATGTATTTTTAAATGTAAATATAAATGCAATTACTAGATGCTCTCCTAGAACAATAAATGCAACATATCATTAAATAAATATATATCTATGTATATAAATGTGTATTTCTAAATGCAAGTGTAAATGCAAAGAGCATATGGTTTTTTAGTGTTATAGACACAACATATCCATAAATTAATGTAATTGAAATTCTAAAGTCTTCAACACATATACTTTGAAATCGATCAAACTATTAAACTACATGAGAAATAAATGAAAACAGTAAATGTATATGTATGTGTATTTGTAAATGTAAGTGTAAAATAAATAAGAATAATGAAAATTATAAAAGAATACAAGGAAATGTCTCCTACCTTCTTGGTAGTGATAACCTCCTCCACACACAACCCTTAAAAATTATGAATAGAGGAATATAATCTTTGAAGAACTCAAAGTTGATTCTCTCCTACCTAATGCAATTAGTCATTTTATCCTTACAAACATTTATAGTGATTACTAGAGGCACATAGACCAATTCTTTATAAGAGAAGAATTTGATCATACTTTTCTAATGATGGCATTATGAGAAAACCTTAGGTTAAATGAATAATTCCTAGCTAAGTTCTTTAAATAATGTCCAACTGTATAAGAGAAGACCACTGCTATGTGTACCTGGATACCATGGAGAAAGGCTCTTTGGGCTCTTTCATCAATCATCCTACCTTAAAACATACCAAAAGTCTCCTAGCAATTAGACATAGGAATATTTAAGATGACTTAAAAAAAAATTATTTCAAAGCATAAACTTATGATGACTTAACTTGAGATTACAAGTACACACTCCCCGTTAACCACTTAGACATATGGAAATTAAATATAAATTTGTTGCTATTTTTAGTCATGTAGGTGTCCAATAAACCACTTGGTGGTGTTTCCCTTCAAGTTTATTTACTTGAATGAAGAGCAAAAGTCCTTTGATTACAATTAGAGAATACATTTGAGGCCTTGGTTGTGTAATTGGTGGACCATAGTCACATTTAACACTTGTTACAAAGTTTGGGAGATAAAGCATTAAGTAGATTTGATTTGTGATGGACACATTTGGACGGTAGTAACAATAAATTGCAATCTATCAAGACTTGATTACCTTATAACTTGTGAAATTCTAGCGATGAAATGATAGATTAATCATAATGTCACCTTAGGATCACATCACCATGAAAGAACTCCATCCAACATCCTTATGAGTGCAGGTACCACCAAATAGGTATTTGTCAGATCTGTCTTCCTCAAGCAAGAGAAATTCAAGAAGAGAAGAGGAAAGTGAGACATGTAGTATGTTTAAAAGAGGGAGATCAACTAGAGGTGAAAAGATTAGAAGAAAATTATGTAAATGCATGGAATTTTTTCTTGTTGAAGGGGGGTCATGTTCTTATGATGATGACAGCATAAGTGACGTTGAGGTGCCCTTAAGGTACAAACATCTATGGAAACAATGGGTACCCAAGGAACTTCCTCCAATAAACAATGATTTTTATGTCAACGAGAGGATATATCAAATAACACCATCGTCATTACATGGTTTGGACCTATTTTGCATGGACGGAATAAAGGTCTATTACAAAAAAGTTACTGAATTGATGGAGTATGTCAGACCCTGTTATAGTTACAAAGATTGGATGCAACTGGTTATATATACACGAAGTATGCATAAGTATGCATTGTCAGCAAATTATATACAACTAAAAGATAAAGATCAAAATAAAGGAGTGGCTATGTACATTGACGGAAGGCCAAAAACATCAAGGAATATTGTAGGGTTTATAAACAGTACATGACCTAGGTCAAAAAATAAGCAACCCAATTGCATATTTGAAGCGCACAAGGGAAACGGTGTATTCGTATGTACGATAAAATCAATAACTACAGGGGAAGAGTTGCTAATCGATTACAATTTGAATCGCTTAGTTACAAACACAGTTACTATGGGGGTGGTACATACTATGTACCATTTTACCCAACCTCCAATTAATAACTTCAATATGCCATTTTATTCTTATGTTTTTTTTCGTAATTCTATTGGTTTCATTTCGGTAATATTTTTTTATATTTAATTTTTGTCACAGCAGGACATTGATCGTACGGAGAAGGCTCTAGCCTAGAGCACAGATCGTGATTTATCTTCAGGCGCTTCTACCCGACAAGTTTACCTCATTGTAATTGTATAAATTAGATACAAGCAAAAAAATTTATTATTATGTTTTTTTGATAAGTTTATTGGGTTAATTTCGATAATATTTTTAATATTCTTGTTGCAGTCGACTGATCGAGGAAAGGCACCAGTAGGAGATGAGAGCATCCATGGGGAGGTGCGATCAATATTATGTGATGATGACATCACTTATTCAAAAAACCCTCTCGATATGATAAGGAAGACCCCAAAAAAATACAATGAAGAAATCCTTAAGTTGTTATTCATAGTGCCTCAAACAAATGAGATAACAGAGAGGGTTAAAATATTGACTGAGAGATCACAAAACTTGCAAGTAAGCTATCATGAGGTCTTTAATTATAACATAAGTACATTCATGGTTTTATATTTTGTACTCTTTTATGTCATGAACTAAAATATGTGTTGTTTTTATAGGATTTTTTGCATCCTCATGATGCCCCTAGCCATGATCAGGGTACTGCAAGTGCTGGCCAAGGAGTAGGGGTTGGTACAAGTGTCCATCCTGATCTTCCTATGCATACATCACATCATCTGACCCCATCATCCGTGCCTATATTATCATCTAAAATGTCATAAACACATACCATGCAGGCATCCGTTAGTGCACCCTCTGGCAACGAACACATGCCACAACATGCGTCAGGACATGTACCTGAGAATGTAGAGGCCACTAGTACTGGTGATATTTTAGCAGCATTTCCTGGATCTTCTCGTATTACTAGTACGGGAACATTTCTGGTCACATTTTTGGTGACTAAGGATTTTGTTCCCATAAAGATAGAGGTCCTAGGTACTTTAAAATGTTTTAATTATTATTATATATAATCCAATTGAAATTTACTTATTGGTCGCTCTTTTTAGACTATTGATCCCATGATCATTTTGTAGGAAATGATGTTTTTTATAAACATCTAAGTGATATTACATTGGAGCTCTTCAGGCCCACCATACGTACATGGTGGAATGTCTAAAACCAAGATTTAAAAGATGAGCTCATTAACCGTTTAGTTGTGCTCTTCAGTAATAAAACATTTAACCGAACCAAGGTCCTTAAGAAAGTTGGTACCTTTCTAAAGTATGTGAGGGACCAATATAGGTCACATTTAGAGAAGAACAAAAAGTACGATCATCCCCCCATGATTCCGGAGAGGGAGTGTAAGGACCTGGTGTTGGATGAAAAGGAGAAGGCTAAAAAGGAAAGACACCACCAGGCCAAGGAAGGTATGTGATACTATCAACAATGTAATTATATACTGATTACTCTTTCTTTTTACATAATCTAACATATTTCAAACTTTTCATAGGTTGCCCGACACATCGAAGGCAACAAAGGTGAGACTAGAAAAACACGGGCAGCACAAACTTGGCTCTGGTGGTTATATGAAATTAGCTGAACGAATTGTAAGTATCAATAAATGAAATATTGTATCTAAATAATAAATTGAAAACAATTTTGGTCTTATCACATCATAGAAGCAAAATTCATGATATTATGCAAAAATGTAGGGCTCTGAATTCAACAGATTTCCCACAAAAGACCTGAAGATTATCTTCTAGCAAGGCTATGGAGCCATGGCTGAATGCTTAAGAGTCTTGACTGGGCAAACACAATCTTCCACTGCATCCGACACACAGGTAAATAAACTCAATAAAGTTTATTTAAAATTGAATACTTGTGCAATCTATTCAATATTAATTTCCACCATAAAGTAATTACATTCCTATTTGTTTTAAACATTCAAGCAATGATAATACTGCACATGACATTGGAATGCAGCTTGGTGAGGGTGGAGCACAACCTGAAGATGAAGGTCATGGTGTGCATCCTGGTACTTTAGAGAATATAGAGCATGATCAACATGTTGAGCATGATCAGGCTAGAGAAGATCAGGAACATGATGTGGCCCCATCAGGTAAAGAGGACCACTCTAAAGTTCTTTTAAACATGTTTAATTGTGATTAGTGTATTAATTAATGTAACCTTCCATGTTTCAACTTTAGAGCATGTAGAGCATGATCAACGTGTTGAGCATGATCGCTAGAGAAGATCAGGAACATGATGTGGCCCCATTAGGTAAAGAGGACCACTCTCATGTTCTCTTAAACATATTTAATTTCAATTGGTGTATTAATTAATGTAACCTTTCTTGTTTCAACTGCAGATTAGGATTTAGAGGGTGTTCACATGTTGAGCATGATTCTATAACAGAAAGTTCAGGAACATGATGTGGACCCATCAGGTAAAGAGAACCACTCTAATGTTCTTTTAATTAATGAAATACTTGTAATAATAATAATAAAACATATCAGTTTAACATTTCTTTGTTATTGCAGCAGACCCCCCTTGGTGTCCACTTCATGAGCAGACGACTAGTACATTAAGATCACGAGCAGAGGGTAGAAAAACTAAAGGGGGAATGATTATTTAGAAATGATACTCCACTTCAGATTTTTTAGCTTTAAAAAATAAACAAAAAAAAGTGATTGTAATCATATCATGACAACCATATTTTTGATAATATGTAAAACTGAAAGAATGAATATTATATGTTAATGAATGAATGTGAATATGTTAATTAATGAATGTTATATGTTAATGAATGAATGTTATATGTTATTAATGGATGAATGAATGTTATATTTTATTAATGGATGAATGAATGAATGTTATATGTTATTAATGGATGAATGAATGATTAATGTTATATGATTTGGTATGGGGAATTGAGAGTGATGTGAGGGGGGGGGGAAGGGGCCAAATGAGCTTCCACCATCATGTGGTTGGACCTGTTAAGTAGAGAATATTAAACTATTCTTGAAACAAAGAGAAGCTCAATAAGGTAATGCACTTTTCAATATAAGAAATGCATCGTTTGAAGCATCAAACCAATATGCAAAGATGAAAGAAAGTGCTAACTTTTCACTATGGTGGAAGAAAAATGATTCTTTATACCCTGAATCCATGCTCTGCATCATAATTTGAAGTTATTTCCATTCCAATTTTGTAATGCCTCGTCTTAATAACCTAATGAATGTATGCAACTAATTAATCTTAATAATTAAACTTTAAATAAAAAAAAATTACACCATTATACACTATTGCAACATTCTTAGGTTATTATTAATAACCTAAAACGGGGCATTACAAATTTTCTGAGTTTAGTTTGTTTGTATGGCTTTGTATGAATACCACATTGTGTTGTGTGTGGATTTGGTTTCAAAGCTCTATTTCTTCTGTTTTTAGTGGTGAAATAACTCTAAAATTTGACTTTTGTGCATAATAGGTTAGTGGAAAAATTGATAGCTCTGAAGGGTTTAGAGGCTCAATTGAGATAGATACATGGATATTCAAATCTTGTTATTGATGGGAGGCTTCCACTTAACCATGAAACTTTGTACCTTCTGTAGATATGCCAAAGTTTCTCTACTTACATTCATTCTTGATCATAAATGTTGTAAATGATATTAATGCTTCAAACTTAAGATTTGTTTCATTGTTATAATGATCAAAATGTTATACTTTGCTATACATTCAAGCATTCTCTTGCCCCCTACCCTTTGCTCTCTCCCCCCTCCTTTTAAGAATTTTATTTGTCATAAAAGATTCACATTTCTATCTCATTTACACAAATTTATTTGAAGTGTTAGGAGTGAATAAAGGTATGTAAAAGATGATGGATTATGTCTAAACAACAACTTTCAATCTTATAGCTAATTAAATCCTTAATATTTGAATAGTTTAGAGCTCAAATAATGCTTGTATATGCATTTGTAGCAATAAGGGAGCCTATGTGAAGATTGACATTTAAAACATCACTTTGGTATTTTTCCTTAGGTAGTGAAATGATATTTTGAGTAATACAAACCTACACACACATTGATATTTTTCAGCATTGCATTGAGGAAATTTATTTCTCTTATACCTACCCTTGGCTAGACATGGAGGTATATAATATTGGTTTCTGGGTTTATTTTGTAAGTAGTTAATTTTACAGAGGAAGACTAAAATCTTCTTAATGTCCTGTGTCAGGTGTGAAAGCATATGAATCACTTGCTGAAGGCACCATTTTATATTCATCCAAAAATTGGTTTGTTCTTTTTTTTATGTTTCTTGCATGTAATTTTTTTAGGGTCTAGAGATGTAGCTCAGCTCTTTCCTTTGCACTTTTCATCTATTTTGATGATTACAGTAGATTGTCCTCATAATTTTTCATGTAGATCTGTTTGTAACCTTATTTTGTACCAATCAATTTGCAAACCAGTCACATATTAAGGACCATTTCACTAACTTGTATTCATCCATTACTTCATATATTGCAGGTTGTGTCTGTGTACCAATAAATCTTGATTATTGTGAGAACTTTAATCCTACAAGTGTACCCAATCTTTCTCAAGTAAAAGTCTTACCTTATTTTATAGTACTTTAAATGGTTAATTGAAGGTGCTTCTTTAGATCTAAGATAGTTGAACCCTGGATTAAAATATGGTATTAGATGGGCGATATAATGATAAAGCTGAGGTCCATTGAACACAAATTATGAACATAATTTCTTGGACTATGAATAGTGTTGCAATTATAATTATTTCTCCTTTACCTACCTCTGCATTAATGAAAAAGATAGCAGATATTGGAAGTTCATTACATGTCTCATGTATGTGTTAGTATTTTAATTTTGTTTTAGTTCAAGAGCTTGATTAGGTCAAGAATATGTTCTACAAGCTCTGTTCTCTTAACATTGCTCATTTTCCCTACACATTTTCTCTTCAATCAGACATTTCTTAACTCCTTCCCTTGTTAGCCCTTGGTTGTTCTCAAGTGTAATGCTTTTCTATGCATCTTGCAGTCTGTATGTATGATCAGTCATCTCTTATGAAGCATGGATAACATTTCATGGAATTGTTGTTGTAATTAGACAATTTCCATTGTGAGAATAATCATTTAATTTGTATGGAAGTAAGTCTTTTTCATATTATTTGACTTGGTATTGTAAACTTGTCTTTGTGGGATTCTCTCGGGGGCAGAGCTGTGATGATAGGTAGAGTTGTACAACACCATAAATCATTTGGCATTATCAATATATTGCTTATAGAATACTCTATGCAGGTAAAATGGAATGTGCAATGACAATTGGTCTCGAATTCAAATCTGAATATAAGTACATTATACACAAGAAGATGGTATCTATTCTATGATTTAAAGAACCCCAAAATAAGAAAATTAATAGGTTCCATTTTTTTACTTGCTCTTAGACACTTGTTTAATCGGCGAGACCCTCAGAATGTCTTGCTGATAACCAGCAATGTTCAAAATTCCTGAAGAGGTCAGATCGGTGTGACATTGGATCTGTCTTGCCAACGGAAGTCATCGGCAAAACATGGACTATTGGAGTGAGTTTTCTATCCTATGTCGATGATTGATCTCTCACCAATGGGTTGGCTTCGGTGGTCATTTCCAAGAGTCTCCGTGATGGTACATTTCAACAAATATTTTTAAAAAAAAAATTGCATTGTTTCGTCACAATTTTGATGAAACCCACTGACAAATCACCGAAAAGGTCCGACGAAGTTGCTACAACTACGATGAAGGCTTCGTTGTAACTCCTTTCCCATTTCATCACAATTTCGACGAAGGCCACCGACGAATCACAGAAAAAGTCTGACGAAGTTTCTTAGCTACGACGAAGGCTTCGTCGTAACTCCTTGCCCGTTTCATCGCAATTTCGACGAAGGCCACCAACGAATCACAGAAAAGGTCCGACGAAGTTGCTTAGCTGCAATGAAGACTTTGTCGTAACTCCTTTCCCATTTTGTCAAAATGGTGATGAACTTCTGGTGTTGTTTTGACGCTTCAAAAGAGCCATTGCAATTGCATTTTGGTTGTAATTCGTCGGTGGATACACGAAGTTTTCGTCGATATTCTGATGAACATCCGAGTCATTTTATGATGCCGATGACCGGTGAATCCGTGTCGTTGTTTTGACATTTAATTCATCATCAGAAGTTCGATGAAAAAATAGCGACAAAATTTTTTTCGTCAATTCGTCAATTTTTTGACAAATGTTTGTCGAAAGACTAACGAATGTTCATTGGAAAATGGAGTAAAATTCAGTAGTGGTACAATGATGCGAGAACTATCAAGACCCATGCATAAATAGTCATCTCACTCATCATTTGAGCCCAAACAATCCCCCATCCAATGATACATCCTCTCACCTATCTATCAGATACTAGGACCCCTGAGATAAGTGCACCCACAAACAATGACAAATCTGGGGCAATCCCCTCATAATGGTGAAGGTCAATCTGACCACTGTCAATCACATACAAATCAACTCCGAGTATCTCAAAAATGGCATCACCTCTAGCCTGTGTTGTATACTTTTTGGTCACCATGGATGGGGATTCGGAGGATCCACCAAACATCCTCAAGGGTAATAATGGCCTCCACAATTGATAAGTGAAAAGATGATGTCTCGCTCTGCCGCCGCTTGACCAAGGTTGTCATCATAGTGAGGTGGGTGCAAATGGCTAGCATCTATGCAACGAAACCAAAACCAATCATGCCAAGGAAAAACAATGCATCATTAAACAAATGTATCGCTTGATGTAGAATATAGCATCAATGCTCCTTCAAATGGACTGGACGAAGAACCTCCTACACTTAGTACGTGCAACACGTCAAAAAATTTTAAAAAACTAATGAAAAAAACTAAAATTAAAATATTTATCAAGCAAAGGTGGGTTGGTATTAACAAAGGCAATGCATTCTGCTTTTAGTAAAAGCAATACCATAATCAAAAGTGGTTCCCTACCACAAACGTGAATCGGTATTTATAGGTAGCACTCTACCCACCTATACCTGTACTACGCTTTACATCAAAGGTGGATTAGTATAGAAGGGTGGCGCTCCGCCCTTTCTTAGGTTGCATGGTGCTTTATTGCAAAGGTGAGTTGGTATTGTTTACACGATCTTAGACCCTAACTAATCCACACGGTGCTATACCACAAAGGTGGTGCTCTAGCATCAAAAGTGACATCAACCGAAGAAAATACGAGTCTCTACAAGGTCACTTTTGGCCAACCTAATTGAACCCTAATAAATGCATTAAAATGCAAAAAATGAGAAATTTTTTGACATGCATACCAAGGATCCTGTGTCTGGAGGCCGTCAAAACTTGTTAACCCACTCCATCCAATGTTTGGGAAGCACACGCTAGCCATTTTGTCAGCAACTCAGAGAAAAATCGTAAGAATTCTAGAAGGATCAATGCACAAATGAATTGAAAATGACCCAAACCCACCTATTTAAGCTTGGAAATTATGGTTTTTTAGTAAGAAATTAGGGTTTATTTTCCCATTGATCCATTTTGCAAGCTACGAAGCCGAGCTTAACCATTTTTTGGTGTCTTGAGCCTATTTTTGCATCATGTAGCCTATTTCCTACAATCGAACTATTATTGAATCTTTATCGCAAGCTTGACCCAAAAAATTGAATTTTTTGCCCGATCTCTCAAGGGGGAAATGTAGCAACATAATTCCTTCCACTGGGGCAATAGTGGGGCATCCAAAAAAATTAGAATTTTTTGAATTTTGATCTTGGCAGCATCAATCTTTGAACCAATGTAACAAGTACCTCGCTTCAAAGAGGGACAAAATGTAGACACTTAAATAATCTTGATTGATATTATGCATCTAATTCTAATTAATTAACATCACTTCTTCCTAAATCACTTCTACACTAACCATTTAATTAAATAATTTGTATTATTTAGTTAAATTCATCAACTTCTACTATTAATAAAATAATTAACTTTATCAAATTAATTCACCCTCCCCTGACTAATGCTCATCACATTTAATTAAATAAATAAGTTTATTTATTTAAATTCTTAATTTCTATTTTTAGCTAGTTCCAAATCACCATTCACACCATGTTTCCATACTATCCACTGCTCAGTCTCAACATCAGCAACTCTCCATCTCCATTATTCACATATAAACACTCAATATGAGACCCTTCTTGCATACATAAATAACCAAATCATTACAAGACTCCCCTTCAACAAACACCATAAAGAAATAGATACAAATAGTGAACAATGACCTATGTACACACCTTTGACTGTTACATTCTTTGGATGATCAGAAACATAGCACAAACATGTCTCTTAAACAATAATGACAAGCATGGACATTTGAACATTCTTTGCACACTCCTTGATTTTAAACCAAAATACATATACATGTGATCTATGCACAATAATATCAAACATGGACATTTGAACAATGACATGTCACTTCATTCACCTATTACCTCATTCATATCATACTTATATGTGCACAAAAGAAAAGAAAAATGCATTTCATGCATACTTTACTTTACACAACCATAGAATTGTCAAACAAATCCACCACCGTCCTTTACACACAGGAAATTGTCATGCAACTTCACCATACTATCCTTACCTCTAGTTAATCTATGATCATCAACGATTTCACTCACAACACAATAGTTTATGCAATGAATACACACTATTGAAAGAAGTCGTACACAGTTTATGAATTATTGTTTATATTTTCTCCTTTGTATTTGATCTTGTCAAAATCATGATATCAATGTATTCAAAACTCTCTCAAAACTCAAACCATTAGAATTTATAAACTACTAGCAATCTTTAGTAACCATGTTCTATTCACACTTAACTGAGCAAAACAAAACATGGTACCTTTTACTTCAAATCTCTCTCTCAAATTTTAGGCCTCCATCAACATTAAACCCCTCTCAATACACTTGCTTCATTCTTCAATCCACTACACATCCTAATTAGAATAAAAATAGACTTTAAATGTTATTCGTTGATCTTCAAACTGATGGCTTCATGGTGATCATAGATCAATGCTTACCAGGTAGTTACACAACAAACTCTCAAGCACACAACCATGTGAAAAACCAACCATCAAATTAAAGTCTCGAGAAGTAATTGTTGGTGACGTTTAAAAACTGACCTTTGATTTCTCAAACCCGCCTTTAGCACATTTAAATAATGACCATTGATTTTAATATAAACAACAACCTTAAAAGTTATTTACCTATTGAGCAAGTTATTAAAGTGAAGGGGGTTGGTCAGTGTATGAAAATAACCCCTTTAACTTTCTACTTAACCTTCCTTTAACTGATGATCCCAGGTCAAAGTGTAAATAAAACAAAAAGTAAAGTAACCTTGCTTATTGATTTTGCACAATAAACCTTATGTAGGGTTTTTGAATATACTTCAAAGAAAGAAAGGAAACCCTAAGTGAAACGAAGCCTCAAGATACTTTCACCATATATACTTGACGCAGAACATTATTCATTTGAGACTAAAAAAGAGAATAAACCTATGATATCTTTGAATGAATAAACTTTTGAAATGAACCAAAACTCCCTTTGAAAGCATCATACATTACACACCATGAAGCAACTTTGTGTTGCACTACAACCACTATCAACACACTAAATGTGCAAGCACTAAGACACCAAGTAGTTCCAAACAACTCATCCTTTGAGATCAATGATTTGCAAAGACAAATTAATCTCCAAACTCCATCAACCTTTGAAAAATAAAGAGCAAGTACCTTTTGCAATAAGCATCAAACTTTCAACATTAAGAAGCAACAAGCTTGTATCATGAGACCATGCAATGAATGAGGAACACCAATCCATTTCAACACCATGAGATAAAGCAACCTCCCTAAAATCCATGGAGAACATCAAGAATTGAATGAACTAATTCAACCTTTGACATCAATGACAAACTATGCCAATGCCAACACAGAGATCCTTCATGAAGGGATTTTAAACATTTATGAACTACATAGGTGACACTATTCATAGAGGTAAGCCAGGGGATACTTAGTCTAACTCAGAATAGGTCAGACTCTGGAATGATAACGAATGAAGAATCAACAACTTTGGGTCCAACCAAGAATCCATCATGCATACGAAGGGTGGTCTCTGACTCTTCATACCACTCCCTATGTAAGCCATTTATGAATAGAGTCTCCTTTGTTATCACATTTGCTCAACTCTTCAGATCAACTAAGATGCCAATTATGACATTTCCATTGATCTAGGTGGGGATGTATAAATGGGAGAGCTCTTTATTAAGAGGCTCATCATGCAAGGTAAATGTTATTTCAAGTGTAGCATTTTCATTTTTGAGAGGAGGAATAGACATGAATGAAACCATGTTTGTATACTCAAATAGAACTAACTCTAATGATGTAGAAGATTGTGTTAATATATAGTGACCTACCTAGATTTCATTTTTTGAATATCCAAGAGTCCTTCTACCTACATATCTAGGGGTCGTAGAATGGGTCACGAAGCTACACACCTCGTGACACACAAATCTATAATTCACCTAGGACATGAGAGAAATATTATCCAATACCAAGAAATGAAAACAAAGAGTTCACGTTGGGTTTAGAAAAAATGTAGAGTAGGGGGATTTTTTACCCCCAAGGCTCTAGGTCACGGGAGATCCTAAGGGAATGAACTTCCCTAAACTATCTTATGTTATTTCATGGATTGAGAGAAAGACTAAAAAGGAAGGGAAAATAATGCACTATTTACCTTCTACTAAAAATAGTTGTATCCACAACTAAGTGAACTAAAATCCTGTATAGATAGAGGGCTGATAAATAGCTAGAAAATGTGAAGGACCTACTAATGACCCAACTGATAGAGTTTTATGGTTTGACAAGGAGAATAAAGGAAATAGAAAGTACAACAAGAAGAATGCTAGAAACTACTCTAATTTTAAAATGACAAAGGAGAAGGAGAAGGGAAATGTACCACTCCACCCACGCTTTAATTCTTCAACTTCAACTCCAAAAGGATGAATCCACACTTGCACACACAAAAATAATGTGTTGTAGAAGCTAAGTAGAGAGCAAGAATCACCAAGAAGAGAGAAAGAGTGATCTTGGGAGAGTGAGAGAGTGAAAGAATGAGCAAGAAGTTGCAAGAATGAATAAGAGAATGAGAGAATTGCATCCAAGAGTGAAGAAGTGAGTTTAAATTTCCAAAATGGAGGTAAAAGGTCAATTTTCATTAATCAAGGGAGGACATAAGATGTTACCTTTGTATCCAATCGAAGGCGTAACTATTTTGTAGATTCTAGGGGTAGGAATCATGTCAGGATGTAAGCACAACACACAGATGTTTGCATGGAATGCACACATCCCCGATAAAAATTCCTCCACTAATGTAAAAATACAAGGCTACGTGGAAGGAATAATCTAATGATGGTGGGATTTGCATCATCCGACTTATAGTTTATGAATTAAAGGTAAAATAAATGTTGAATTTTCTAAGGGTACAAATTCGCACCATTACAGCTTCAAATGAAAAAGGAAAGTTTAGCCCAAAATGGTTAGGACCTTATATCATTAATGAAGATTATGGATCTGGAATGTGTAAGCTTAAACAATGGATGGTACACCTCTCAAATAACCTATAAATGTTATGCATTTTAACAGGTATTACACTTAACAACCTTTTGAATAGTATGTGTGATAAAGCATGGTGATAGATTAAGTAGATGGTTTTCTATTTTATCTCACATTGTTTCATTCTTGAAAAAATATTTTGTATGTGACCTTGAATTATTTTGGGTAATTTTTCATTTTCTTGAATTATTACTGTTTCCTCTATTTCACCTACAGTTAAATCAGGTGAGATAATCAAATGTTAGATCTTCAGAGGCCAGTGGGACATTCACACAAGGGCAAAGACTCTACATCTGTTGCTAGGTCATGGGAACTTAGTGGGAGAAGCCACCCTAAGAAGATTTGAATTGAAAATCATCCAAGGAGAAAGTCGGCAAGACTCTCCTACTATCTAGCCGACTGACTATTTGATTTATTCCATCCTGAACAGGTCACTGAGACCTAGTTTTTGTCATGTCGAACGAGCCTGCGGAGCCTATCGCTATAACGGAGAGGGTTCGGTATGACCTCTTACCGCATGGATTTCCTTGGCTGATAGGCCATTCAATTGTCATTCACCGAGACTTTCGGTGACTACGGGCTTTGGGGAGACCTACAGCGCTCGGTGAGAAGCCCCAGTGAAGGTCCAATGTCTTGCCGACGTGTGAAGAGTCTCGAAGTGAGAGATGCTTTTGAAAAAAGTGAGGGGCTTTGCTGGGAGGTCTTGGCGAGGACAAAAGTCTCACTGAAAGGAAAGAATGGGCCTCGATGCAGTTGTCTTCGGCAGGAGTCCCACCGACACAAGGGAACATCCTGGTGGAGTGAAATGCTTTCGGGGTGACACCAATAGACTCTTGCCAAAAACACAACGGTAGCTCTTCGGGCAGACAAAAGGGAATTTAGTGGGTGCTCTTAGCAACCCGTCAATGTCTCATCGACAAGGAGGCTTTCAGTAAATCTTTCCAAGTTAGAGAGAAGTCTCCCTGACTCAGTGATCTCTTGGCAAAAAGAAAGCGGAGCTCGGTAAGGTAAAATGCATTCGGGGAGACGTTGACGGCCTCTTGCCGACAGATGAAGTCAGGCCTCACCGAGATAAGTGTCGTCAGCACAACCTCATGCCAACTAGACAGGGTCTCCCCAACCAAGGGGTCTTGAAGGCTAAAGCAAACAAGTAGGGCTCCCACCAACAAAACATCTGGTATCGCTAAGAGTTGGGGCTTTCGCCATGGGGTCCTGGCAACTATCTGGAGTCTTGCCGAAGGTTATATACTTTGGCATAGTCTTGTGAGTTCGATAAGAGGTCTCCCCGACTCAGTGTTTTTTTGCCGACAGTAAAGTGAATAGCTCGGCAGAGAGTGAAGAGGTGCTCGGTATGAAGTCCGGCCGACAGACCAATGTCTCACCGAAAGCCAAAGGAGCTCGAGCCTAGAGGAGAAGAGTAAGCCTGAGGGAAAATGAAATGAGCTCGACAAGAGGTCATTGCCAAGAGTCATACCAACTGCGTATGTGCTCACTGAGAGATGGAGGGTTCGTTAGGAGGTCTTCTCAAACATATAATCTCTAGCCGATAGTGATGGATGTACCAAATGAAAAGGATATCGGTGTGACTCAATGGTGCTCACTGGGACTTCTAACCAAATCCGTTTGTCTTGCCGATGGTTTTGGCAGTATCAACATGACTTCTAAAGCTGCAGAGACACATAATCGCATCAGCAAAACACTTTCAGTGTCTTGCCGAGATGCAATTCTGTTCAAAAGGACTTTTGACCAGCTGCAGGGCCCGAGTGGAAAGTGCTCAACTAACCAGAGGGATCTGAGGCGAGCCATCGCAGTCTGATCGGAACATGGAATGCCAATGCGGGACGAATGCAACATGAATACAACATATATCTATTCTGAGCTCGGGGGGTATTCAATGTGGTTCTTCAATAGGGGACTCGGTAGCTGGACACGATGGATCAGAAGAATTAATGCTACAAAAAGATCAAGAGAAGGCTTCTCCAAGAGCGGTTCTTCACACTGACACCAACAACAGGGACACATAGGCTTCTACAATTAATTCATCAAAGATCTGAGATAGATCTTTTTCTGAACTGGGATATTTTTGTAAGCCCTAAGGGGCCGACATACAGTACGTATATAAGGCATTTTCTGCCTTTTTGTAAATAGTTCTGATTACACACTCTGAAGAGTTAGTGATTTTTTAATCAATCCTTTCTCAATCAATGTATATTTTTTCTGTAACTCAACTGGAATCTTGAATACAACACAGAGTTTACCTTGGAAGTTTGTGTTTATGTTTATATTGATTCTCATCTCTGTATCTTTCTATTGAGCAATGCAAGTCTTTAACTATGTTTTATAATTCTATGTTCATATCTTGGAGCTGTGAAATTAATCTTTCCTTCCTGAGATGTGTATGTGGGCTAAACCTGTTAGGACTAAAGCATTAAGTCTGAAAGAAGTTGCTCCAAGAATAGCAATTAGGCTTTCAAGTGTATGTTCTTCCTGTGTTCATTTCATGATTTCTTGTCAGTTCGGTGTATCACCCTAGTGTAGTCTTCTAATTTATGCATCTCTTCCCTCTTTTCTCTCAAAGAAACAATAGTTTAGGTGATACCCAAAGGAAGCCGGCCTTCTCTGGAGGTTCATTTCAGCTATAGGTGACCCATAGCCTTGAAATGATCCCATGTTGCTCTAGAATGCTCAACTTTTGTAAAACTTTGCACAGGGTGCAATTCTAGGTGACAACAATTTTTGGCATGCCCGGTGGGATAGGATTTTGTTTTAACTACTGGTTTGGTATGTAGCCAGTGAATTATCAGGCTTTATAGAAGCCCTTTGGCATACTTGGCGACTCCACAAAGAGGAAGAACTCTAGAAATCCATGCCTTCTATAGTATATGAAAAGAGTGTGAACAAGAAGCAGCTCAAGCCCTTTTGAATACTTGCAGCTATCACCACCAAGAAGACAAGGCAGAGTTGAGGAAAGGCAAAGAACAACAATTATCTATTCCAGAAAAACTTAGTCCACTCCACCTGTAAGGTCTCACTTTTTTGCACCAACAAATCCACCTCAGATACCTTCAATGGTTGTTCCAAGGAATCAACCCTTTGTTGCTTTTAACGGAGGGAGTCCTTTGAACTTTGCACAACACAATGATATTCCAATGGTAGCTTTGAAGAGTCTGCCAATTTTCATGGGATAAGGCCAAACCAGTCCAATTGAACATTTGAGAGATGTGGCTTCATTATGTGGAGTCCACCACATAACACAAGAGGACATCACAGTGAGATTGCTAGCTGCTTCACTGAAAGGAAGAGTTGTGCAGTGGTACAGGAGCCTACCAGTCAGTTCAATTACAACATGGGACAATTTTGGAGAAAAATTGCATAAGCAATTCCAAGATAGGTCTAACAACTTGTCTCTATTGGAGCAACTGACTACAATTAGGAGGGCTCCGCAAGAGCAGATGAATGACTTCATCTTCAGATTTCAAAGAACTTGGGATAGAATCCCTGCAATGGTGAGGCCACCTCCAGAGTACGCATTCCTATACTTTTTGAGAGCTTTGAACATCAATATAGCTGTCATGATACAGTCAATGGTAGGAGTGTCTTTACCAAATGCCTTTGAAATAGCTATCAAAGCTGAAAACGGCTTAATACAAGCTGGTAAACTCGCTCCTAGGCCACCAATGCCAATATTTCCAAAAATTCATGCAAACATCCCTTTGCAAATACCTCCTTTCACACCTTTACCAACTGTACCAATGCTACCAGTTGTTGTTCAAACCATTGACAAGCGAGAAAGTGTTGCTTCAAGCTCATCAAATGAATTACAAGAGACCAAAAGTCTTTTACAGACTTTTGGTAACCAGTTGGTGAACTTGGAAAAGCAACAGACCTATTACAGGCCTTATCAATAGCAAAATCAGGCCTCAAGTGCGACAGCAATTCCGGATAGGCAGTATTAGGGCAATTATCGGGCCCAAGATGTGAACACAAGGCCTTTTCAGGCCTATGCTCTAGCACCTATTAGTGCAGTCAGGGACCTGGTTCCCACTCAAAACAACTTAGCAGTTGATTATGAGTGGTGCTACCCTTGTAACCAGCCTCATAATCAAGCCACTTGTTCAAATGGACTCATCAATCAAGCACTGATGGTACAAAATGCTTCAGGTTCGCAGCAGAGTGCATGCAATGATGCATCTTCACAACATCAAGACCAATTCAACAATGATACAACCCTGATTAATTGGCAAGGTCAAGAATTCTGTGGGTTGAATGAGGATAGCTCTCCAGTTGCAGCTAACACCAGGGCAAAGAAGAGAGATTTGAGCTTGACCAAATAGCTGATAGAGGAAGGGCGGCAGCTATGGAACCATCTACCTCTCGAGTGACTAGTGGTTGGCAAAGAGATTAGCAACTCCCAGACAAGGAGCAGCCACGCTTACAAGCTAATCATACTGGTGTAAAGGTACACAATAAAAATCCAATTGTACCTTTTAACATTCTTGATAGTATGAAAAGGACAAATGTAACCATGTCTATATGGGGTTCTTTAGTCATCCCCTGTCAAAAGGATATGTTACAATCAGCCCTATCAAGTTTGAAAATGTCTGATGAATCTGAGCCCCCAATAGGTTAGGTTAGAGTCATGTTAACAAATGATTCTCAGGGAAATGATCAACAGCCTTGCATAGAGAATGAAAAAGGAGTTAAACCACCTCCTTTCTACGTGTCAGTAATTATCGGTGATAAATTAGTCCATAACTATATGGTAGATAGTGGAGCTAGCAGCTCTGTCATGCCAAAACAAATTGCTGACAAACTTGGACTAAAATACCAGCCTTTGGAGAAGGGAGTGATCTAATTGGTTGGAACTTCGGTTAATACTTTGGGTATTATCAAGGATCTAAATCTCACTTTGCATGCTTGTCCAAATTTTTCAGTCCCTCAAGACATATGTATCATAGACCTTCCACCTTTCTTTTCCTTGTGTTTATCTAGAGACTTTACAACCAAGATAGGCGTTATGTGTCGGCCGATTGGTCACATATGCTATTTAGAACAAGATATGGGACTAAGGTTACCATCAAGTCTGAAAGGTTGGCCAAAGACCAAATTGAGCCATATAACCCAAGCCCCATCAATTCTGCTCCTTCTGCTGCAAATGCAAATTGTGTTGTTTTTACTGACGATGAACTAGCTGCTGCTCAAGAACTCCAATCAGAAGTTGTTCCTAACGTGTTGCTGCATGAATGGGCAGTTGAAAATGTATTGACAGTCCTTGTAGACCTCATTCAAGATGCTGGTATGGGCAACTATGTCATTCTTGAGCCTGATACATAAATTCTAAACTTGGAGAAAGATGCAGATCTGTTATTGCAACTACTTAATGGACTTTGGGAGATGTTCTTTGATGGTTCTAGAAGTAAAAATGGAGCAGGAGGAGGTGCAATGTTGATTTCTCCACAAGGTGATAGGTACTACTCTGCATTCTGTTTTTCTTTTGCATGCTCCAATAACACTGTTGAGTATGAAAGCCTTGTTCAAGGTCTAGAGTGGGCAAGAAAGAGAGGAATAACCAACTTGAAAGTCCATGGGGACAGCGAATTAATTGTTAATCAAGTAAGGGGCCTGAATGTTGCTAAAAATGACACATTAAAGTCTTATAGAAATAAAGTGTGGAACATGCTCGAAGATTTTGATGCCTTTAACTTAGTGTCTATCCCAAGAAATCAAAACAAGCATGCTGATAGGCTCGCAGCCATTGGAGCACAGTTTGATATTCCAAATGACATCAGAAAAGAGAAGGTGCAGCAGTATGTGAAGGTTGTAGTCAGACCCTCAATTCCTGACAACAACATTCACTGGCAAGTCTTTGATAGTGATGAGCAGATCCTTTCCTTCTTGCTTGAGGAAGATCAGTTCTCCATGGTAAATCAAGCAAAACTCAAGCAGCAGTATGGTGATCAAGTCATACAGCTAAAGACAAACAAATTGCCCAAAGGCTTGGTTACCTTAGAGTCAATTTTCAGTACTAATGATCAGCTCAAAAAGGGTAGAGCTGGCTTGCAAATCAAAGAAGAACACTATGAAGAGCTGGAGATTTTCAAAGATAAACTTCTTAGGATAGGCAAACTTTGTTCACCTGAAGATAGACAAGCTTTTGTTGCTTTGTGCCAAGAGTTTCTTGATGTCTTTGCTTGGGATTATTCAGATTTGAAAGGATTTGGTCCCCATATTGCTCAGCATACAATTGAATTAGAACCTAACGCCAAGCCAGTAAGGTAGAAACAAAGGCCCTTGAATCCTAAACTTGAACCCCTAATGATTAAGGAGCTGACTAAACTAGTTGAGGGGGGTATTGTCTTCCCTATCAAGCACACTTCATGGGTTTCTAATCTTGTACCGGTTAGAAAGAAAAGTGGTGAGATAAGGCTCTATGTAGACTTCAGGGATCTTAACCGATCCTCTCTAAAAGACCACTACCCACTACCCTCCATGGAACAAATCTTACAAGAGGTTGCTTGTTCTGAAAGGTTTTCCTTACTAGATGGTTTTTCAAGATATAATCAGGTGCTGGTTAAAGAGGAAGATCAGTTTAAGACTGCTTTTACAACTAAATGGGGCACCATGGCATATAAAAGGATTCATTTTGGTTTGTCCAATGCTGGTGCCATGTTTCAGAGAGCCATGGACATGGCATTTCAAAGTTTGATCAACAAGATTATACTGATTTACCTAGATGACATCACAGTTTATTCTAAGAATGTTGATGAACATCTATTACATCTTAGGCAAGTGTTTAAAAAATTCAGAGAGTTCGGTATCTCCCTCAATCCAAAAAAGAGTATCTTTGCTGTCCACGAAGGGAAACTATTGGGACACATAGTGTCAAAGCAGGGAATTACTATTGACCCTAAAAGAGTCAGAGCCATACTTGAGTTGTCACTGCCTAATCACAAGAAGGGCCTACAAAGCTTTCTGGGACAGATCAACTTTCTGAGAAGGTTCATTCTAGACATGGAAAACCTGCTACAACCTCTAACAACCATGTTAAAGAAAAATGCAGTCTTCACTTGGACAAAGGAGGAAAAGCACAGTTTTGGAGAAATTAAGGAGGCATTAGCATCTGCTCCGACATTGGTAAACCCAGACTTCTCTAAAGACTTCTTTTTATATGCTTTTGGTAGTAGTGGTGCAATCTCTGCTATGTTGGTTCAGAAGAATAGCGACAATTTGGAGCAACCCATAGCCTTCTTTAGCCAAATACTTGTTGATTAAGAAGAAAGGTATACATTTGTTGAAAAGCACATTCTCTCTGTGATTAGAAGTCTAAAGAAATTTAAACCTTTGCTTTCAAACAATAAGGTTCATATTCAGGTTGCACACTCAAGTGTGAAGGAATTTCTGTTGAATAAGGATCTGAATGAAAAAAGAGCAGGGTGGATCACTAAGGTCATGGAGTACGATGTAGATATTAGCATCACCAAACTAGTTAGAGGTAAAGGTCTTTATGAACAGCTTGCTTCAGGGTCGAGCAATGAAAGTGAACTAGAAAAGGATGTTGTGCTTGCCAATACAAATGAGCCTCAGAGTGCTCAAGATGATGTGCCTATGGGGACAACTAATTGGGTTCAAGATATGACCCAATTTCTACAAACTAGTCAATGCCCATTAGGTCTTAACAGAGCCAAAAGAAGATACTTTAGACTACAGTCCATACCATATGTGTTGATGGGCAATGTTCTTTTTAAAAAGGATCTGAATGGTGTCCTGTTAAGATGCATTCACAGTGACCAAATTGAAAAAGTGCTTCATGAGTTTCATGACGGACTGCCGGAGGTCACTTTGCTCCCAGAACTATTGCCTAGAAGGTCATGAGAGCTAGTTACTACTGGCCTAGCTTGTTTAAGGATGTGTATGCCTGGTCAAGAAAGTGCATCAAATGTGCTCTGTTTTCAGGAAAGGAAAAGATGCCCGCTATGCCCCTGCATCCAATTCAAGTAGAGAAGCCCTTCATGAGATGGGGCATTGATTTTATTGGACCAATAAATCCACCTTCCAGTTCTGGTCACAAATGGGTACTTACAGCCACTGACTATTTTACAAGGTGGACAGAAGTGGTTGCATTAAGGGAAGCAAAAGAATTCTCAATGTTGAACTTCTATGAAGATATAGTCACCAGATTTGGAGTGTCTGACTCCATCATATCTGATAATGCCCTTGCACTCACAGGCCTAAGGGTAACCGACTGGGCCGTTAAGCATGGAATTTATTTGAGCACATCTTCGAATTATTACCCTCAAGGTAATGGCCTAGCTGAGAGCATGAATAAGAACCTCATCAGAATTGTTAAAAGAACCATAGAGGACAACCAAAGGACCTGGCCCAGTAGTTTAAAGAATGCACTTTGGGCAGATAGAGTGACCCCTAAGAGGTCTATTGGTAATTTTCCATATGTGTTGGTCTATGGCAAGGAGGCGAGATTGCCACTATCTATGGAGCTTCTGACTCTAGACGTTGTTCATCAGTTGGAGATGCTTGAGATGGACTGATATACGTAAGATTGTGCAGGCTCATGGGTTTACGAAGAATCAAGGCGAGCAATGATCACAGAGTATCATCAGCTCCAGACAAAGAGAGACATTCGACGAAAGGGATGCAGCAAAGTCTTTTGAGAGGGAGACCTGGGTGCTTTCCGGGTGGGACGTTCTTAAAAAGTAGGCTACTCCATCACCTAAGTTCGACAATTTGTGGTGATACATTTTATTATCACCGCAATTTGTAAGAGGGTACAATGTTTATCGGTACGGCTACAACATAAGGGGTTACTTCTATCCAGGTCAATGGGATACACCTTAAACCTACTTTCAAACTGATAAGTACCTTTCTTGGCACATATCTAATTAGGTTTATGTTTCAATAAATTATAGTTTATTTATTTTTCTGTTTTCCATCTGATATTGTTTTGTTGGTTTAATGGATGGTTCTGTAAAGGTCAGGTGTTTGGATGAATGGTGGGATGACCAATGTTGAATCTTCAGAATTAAGTGGGACATTCACACAAGGGAAAAGACTCTACATCTATTGCTAGGTCATGGGGAACTCAATGGGAGAAGCCACCCTAAGAAGATTCAGCATGAAAATCATCCAAGGAGAAAGTCGGCAAGACTCTCCTACTATCTGACCAACTGACTGTTTGATTTATTCCATCCTGAATAGGTCATTGAGACCTAGTTTCTATCATGCCAAATGAGCCTACAGAGCCTATCGCTATAATGGAGAGGGTTCGATATGACCTCTTCCTGCATGGATTTCCTTGGCTGATAGGCCATTCAATCGTCATTCGCCGAGACTCTTGGCGACTACGGGCTTCAGGGAGACCTACAGTGCTTGGTGAGAAGTCCCAGCGAAGGTCCAATGTCTCACCGACGTGTGAAGAGTTTCAGAGCGAGAGATGCTTTCAAAAAAAGTGAGGGGCTTTGTTGCAAGGTCTTGGCGAGGATGAAAGTCTCACCAAAAGGAAAGGATGGGCCTCAATGTAGTTGTCTTTGGCAGGAGTCTCGCCGACACAAGGGAACATCCCGGTGGAGTGAAATTCTTTCGGGGTGACACCAATAGACTCTTGCCGAAAACACAATGGTAGCTCTTCGGGCAAACAAAAGGGAATTCAGCAGGTGGTCTTAGCGACCCGTCAATGTCTCATCAATAAGGAGGCTTTTGGTATATCTTCCCAAGTCGGAGAGAAGTCTCCCCGACTCGGTGATCTCTTGGCGAAAAGAAAGCGGAGCTCGGTAAGGTAAAATGCATTCAGGGAGACGCTAACGGCCTCTTGATGATAGATGAAGTGAGGCCTCACCAAGATAAGTGTCGTTGGCACAACCTCATGCCGACCAGAGAGGGTCTCCCCAACTAAGGGGTCTTGAAGGCTGAAGCAAACAAGTAGGGCTCCCACCAACAAAACATCTGGTATCGCTAAGAGTTGGGGCTTTCGCCATGGGGTCCTGGCGATTGTCTAGAGTCTCACCGAAGGTTATATACTTCGGCATAGTCTTGTGAGTTTGATAAGAGGTCTCCCTGACTCAGTGTTGTCTCACCGACAGTAAAGTGAACAACTTGGCAAAGAGTGAAGAGGCGCTCGGTATGAAGTCCGGCCGATAGACCAATGTCTCACCGAAAGCCAAAGGAGCTCGAGCCCGGAGGAGAAGAGTAAGCCCAGGGGCAAACGAAATGAGCTCAACGAGAGGTCATCACCAAGAGTCATACCGACTGCGTATGTGCTCACCAAGAGATGGAGGGCTCATTAGGAGGTCTTCCCAAACATATAATCTCTAGCTGATAGTGATGGATGTATGAAATGAAAAGGATATTGATGTGACTCAATGGTGCTCGCTGGGACTTCTAACTGAATCCGTTTGTCTTGCCGATGGTTTTGGCGGTATCAACGTGACTTCTAAAGCTACAAAGACACATAATCGCATCAGCAAGACACTTTCAGTGTCTTGCTGAGATGCAATTCCATTCAAAAGGACTTTTGACCAGCTGCAAGGCCCATGTGGAAAGTGCTGGACTAACCAGAGGGATCTAAGGCGAGCCATGGCAGTCTGATCAGAACGTGGAATGCCAACACGGGATGAATGCAACATAAATACAACATATATCTATTCTGAGCTTGGGGGGCATTCAATGTGGTTCTTCAACAGGGGACTCGGTAGCTGGACACGATGGATCAGAAGAATTAATGCTACAAACAGATCAAGAGAAGGCTTCTCCAAGAGCGGTTCTTCACACCGACACCAACAACAGGGACACAGGCTTCTGCAATTAATTCATCAAAGATCTTAGATAGATCTTTTTCTGAAATGGGATATTTTTGTAAGCCCTAAGGGGCTGACATACAGTCTATATATAAGGCATTTTTTGCCTTTTTGTAAATAGTTTTGATTACACACTCTGAAGAGGTAGTGATTTTTTAATCAATCCTTTCTCAATCAATGTATGTTTTTCTGTAACTCAATTGGAATCCTGAATACAACACAGAGTTTACCTTGGAAGTTTGTGTTTATGTTTATATTGATTCTCATATATGTATCTTTGTTTTGAGCAATGCAAGTCTTTAACTGTGTTTTATAATTCTATGTTCATATCTTGGAGCTATGAAATTAATCTTTCCTTCCTGAGATGTGTATGTGGGCCGAACCTATTAGGACTAAAGCATTAAGTCTGAAAGAAGTTGCTCTGAGAATAACAATTAGGCTTTCAAGTGTATGTTCTTCCTGTGTTCATTTTATGATTTCTTATCAGTTCGGTGTATCACCCTAGTGTAGTCTTTTAATTTATGCATCTCTTCCCTCTTTTCTCTCAAAGAAACAACAGTTTAGGTGATACCCAAAGGAAGTCGGCCTTCTTCGGAGGTTCATTTCAGCTATAGGTGACCCATAGCCTTGAAATGATCCCATGTTGCTATAGAATGCTCGGTTTTTGTAAAAATTTGCATAGGGTGCAATTCTAGGTGACAACAATTACTTTTTTCCATACTAATAAATCCTATGTGTGTTCTTTTAAATTAGATCATAAGGGCATCTAGTTTAACATAATTATACTTAACTAAAAATATAGAATCTTGATAAACATTGGTGTTTAATCAAATCACATTAATCACATGACAATTAGATCATGGAGACATTTATTAAATAATCTTACTAAGATTTCTTAATAGATCACATTGACATTTAATTCATGTAAGATATAAAAGTGCATAACTCATAGAAACAAAAACATACTCATATACAAGGATCATAAAGTGTATATACATAGCCACCACAATAGAAAAATGTGGTATGTAATGGTATGATACATATAAGGATGCTTATGGCTAGCAGGCTCCTTGGGGTCTAGTGGTGGTGGTGCTCATCGAGAGACGGTGGTTCAGGAGTGGCTCATTGAGCTCATATTCTCTCATAGGCCTTGTACCTGGTCTATGTATTTTCCTTCACATACAAGAGCTACGATGCACTCCTAATCTATTTGTTCCATGTTCATCTGCACTCTGCTAAGCTCCACTTGCACCTTGTTGAGTTCTAACTATAAGAAATCTTTAGTCTTGCTATTGTAAGGAACTAAAGTGGACAAAATATCCTTGTATGCAAACTTGAGCTCCTCATGTGTGGCTCTCATTTGCTCCTCTCTAACTTGAACCTCCTCAACCTCAAATCTAACCATGTCAATGGTCCTCATTGCATCATCATAGGACATCCTCCACCTAGATAGGGGATTGAATAATTCATCATAACCCCCCACACTAGGTGGTGGCCTCTGCTCAGCTCATGTTGCCTAATCTAGGGGAATCGATGGAACAATGTCCACAGTGGCTTGACTCAAGAAATCAATCAAGTCCTATGAACCAACTACAACAAATAAAACATGGCATAAATTAGAAAGAGGCATAATCAATAAGCATACTAAAGCTAATCTCTAGAGAGGGTTGGTTCCCCTGGCAGATCACCTAAACTAATGACTTTTCTGAGGAAAACGATAGAAGGATAAACTGAAATGAAAATCCTAACATCTAATGGGTGATGCACTAGAACTTTAACTTGTTTTAATAGCTTCACTCACAATCAATTTCTCAAAACATTAACTTTCACTATCTCATCGTAAATATACAACTCAACAGTGATTTGCAAGGCTCAAAAATTGAACACAACACACAACCTAAATCATATGAAATTCTTGCACACAGATTCACAATAATGGCACATAACAAAGGATCCAATTTTTATGATCATAATGAAACATTGAATCAATACTACAAATATGAGATATGAGATAGGAATGCTCTGTTGTTTTATTAAATTGAAGGAGTATGAAAATTTGAGAATCTGAGTACAAATTAATAGATTACAAATCTCTCTGCAAGTGAACAAGAGAGTAAGAAGCTAATTTGAACTCTTGAAATCTTGAGAAAAAACTAAGTTTTCTCCAATTTATGCTTCCAAAGTGTCTCCAATAGTGAGAATGAAAAAATCTGACTCAACTACTCTCCAAAATAGTAACTTCAAAGCCATTTTCGAGCTCCAAATAAAAGCCTCAAAATCAGTGCCCAAACTACCTCCAAACTAGATGAAAATGATGGGAAATTTCCTCCCAAAAGGGTTGATCTAGAAAAGACTCAAAAATCACCCCTAAACTAACCAAAAACTGAAATAGAAACTTTAGTTTGACTATTTTTTCCATTTTTGCACAAAAAGACTCAAATTGAAATGGGAAAGTTTCTAAGAGGATTGGATGCATTTATTTTAATTCTACTGCATTTAAAATAACAAATACTAAGGCAATTTATAGAATATTACCTTAATATTGCTTTACAATATCTGCAGTTTTGATTTCTTTGCAAAAAGGAAGGAGGTCAACCTTAGCTCTGATGACATTGCAAAATCGAGGTAAATATCTAAGGCTTTGATCTCAAAAAATAAAAATAAAAAATACTCTAAGGCATGAAGATGCCTAGGTATGTAGGATATATGCAAGGAAAATAACTATATGATTTCTTCAAAAATCATAAGAAATAATCACTAAGGTGCATGCCTATGTGATTTCCTTAAAAAAAAAATGGAACACTAAGGTATGCAAAGCTTGGACATGTAAAATATATGCAAGGTAAATAAATAATACCACCAAGGTATTAATATTTTGCATAGAAACTTAAAACATTGTGAAATAAAACCCAAGGCCAAATTAGGGTAAATGAAAAAACCCTAACACAAAACTATTGTGTCCTAACATTTCACCCATTCATTTTTGCACTCAGCTTCTCCATTTTATTTTCTCTACAATGCTACACCGCCTTCATAGAAGGTTTGAGCTTAATCTTCCCATCTCCTTGTTGTCTCTAGGAGTTTATTCATGGAGATTTTTGCAAGTAAATACATGAATAGGTCCTCTTTGTTTCAAAACTAAATGGTGACTTCTTTATTCTCTATTTGGAAGCATATCTTAGCTTTCAGTCACAAACTTTACCATTCTTTGATACATTTTTCTTTTGTTTCACTGGTCGATGCCCTGCTTTTTCTTGAGTCCACCATCAAAGAACCTTTGAATATCATCACTATAGGAATTATAATGTATTTCCTCCACATAAATTTGAGGTAAGGTTTGAATCTTGCATTCTTTCCTATTTCTTTCCCATAAGACACTCAACTCGAGCTTAATAGATGAATGCTTTTGTCTTTCTTGCACATTTTGGGTGTGAAAATTTTAAAAGTTCCATTATTTCTATACAATGAAGAATCATCTGCATTTTAAGTTTGTTATTTCCTTTATTATGATTCCCTTCTGAATCTTATGGTTGCAACCTCTCCATAGATATTTCCTCTATTCTCTAAAATAATAGAATATAAACTTTATTTGCTCTCTTTTTATGAAAGAAAATGAAAGCATTTCTTTTGCACATGTATTTCCCTCATACAGAACATTTTTGGCTCTCTATTTTGTAGATACAGAGGCTTTAACAGTTCAGGTCATGGCCTCCATGGATATTCTTTCTATTTTGTTTACTTTCAAAATGGAACATGACTTTACTCTCTTTTTTGCTTTTGGCCCTATGGAGTTTGTAGCTGCTAGAATAATGAAAAGTGAATGTTTTTTATTAGAGATACATAACGGTTTTTGAAGGGGCCTAGAACCCTTTACAAAAGAAGGCAATGAAACTAAAGATAAAAGCAATACATCAGCAAACAACCCCACAATAGCAACCAATCAGGAAAAAAGCAACCAAAAAGGAGAACCAGCGAACAACACTACATACTTTTCAGAATGTCCACCACCTCCACATCGCAATCGATAGATTTTTGTGCACTATCAAAAACATCATAACTTTCCTTACCAGAAGCCCCTCCCTAAGTTTTAGTTTTGTTCCTAGTACGAGCTCTAGGACCACCCATATTTACCTCAGAAATCAAAACAATACCTTTTTCACCACTCTTCCCAGTAGCAATAGCTTCACCCATCTACTTACTAGCAGCAGCACCCCCATCATCATGGGAAATATCTTTCCTCTTCTTAACACTAACCAAAGGAGAGGCATCAATAGCAGATACATAATTACCATCAATTTTATGACCCTTCCCATCTCTCATCACAGAGTCCCAAACTTTCCCCATTTGTTCCTCAAGACTAAGGATTCTTTCTTCCATGTTCTACTTCATTTTGAGGGTTTCCTCCGCCACCATGTTTGTCACAGTGTTCAAGGATTCAAACAACTCATCAATTTGGTTCTGAATAGAGGACCCCTCAATCTTGTTAACCATACCCCTAACTCTGACATTTTTTTTATTGAGCTCATGAAAAAACCACTTAAAAAGCTTAAACAAAACAATAGACCACTCACACGCAGTGCCAAGCACATCAAATAAATAATCTCTATCAAATTTAAAAACCCCTTTACCCAGGGAATCCTCCTCCTAAGAAGAACTATTCCTATCCTTTTCAACATGGGTTTCCTTATCTTTTTCCATAGCGATCATAGTTTTAAGCTTGCGAATGGAGCTCGCAATTCCCTCAACCACCACTTTTCTCTTCATAACCCCCTCCAGGTCCTCTCCCTGGGTCTCTAGAGCACCAGTAGTAACCCCATACTTATCTTTCATCTACATAGTTGGTTGAACACTCGAGGAATCGTTAGCAAAGAGGCCACCTGCAATTGTGAGAGGGCGACCCTGCTCTTTGTATTTTCATCTTTTATCTCCTTATTGCTTCTATTTCTAGCTAGGGTTTTTTGTGAAACAAAAAACCAGTGGTTGCTTTGAATCTAATTGTTGTGTGTGGGTCTTATTATTGTTTTCTTTTGAAAGAAAAGAGAATACTCCTTTCATCTTGGGTTTGCATTTTCATGGAATTTCACTACCACAATTAGACAAAAGACTCACTTCCTTTCATTCACCATGCTTGATACAATGAGTGCTATGCAATTTGTCTTCATGCTTTGAGGCATTATATTTTCCTGTATTCAAACTTTCTTCCTAACTACAGTTACCAGTCACCATGCCTCTTGCAACTCAAAGAAATTTCAAGATGACAATCTTTAAAATGTTGGGTCTATCCACCAGAGATTATAGTTACATTTTACCATCAGAAAGAGAGAAACAGATATGTCTTTTAAATCATACTAAACTATCTCTTTGGTTACAATACATTATAGATCTGCAAATACATGATCCATTATCATGACTGTGTTACAAAGTAAAACTTTAGATTTTACCCTTCTATGTTCAATTTGATGGGGTTGTCCTTGATCATTCCTTTGTTACCTCTTGCGCAGCCCACACCAAAACCTCCAGTTGCTCACTATAAGGTGTACTTGGAAACAAGTTACTATTCCCTGAAGGATGCTACCCCTTTATTAATCGGTGGTGAATTTGCATTGAAATGTTGGCATTTCTTATATCATGGTGCTACTATCCCTCAAAACCTTTGCAAGAATTATACTCTTCTTTCTATTCACTGTCATACTATGACTTGCAAATTTGTAATGACTCTGAGTTCATTTGGTTGTTTCAAGAGGAAGATCCATGGTCAGTTCCTCACCATGTAATATCTTTTTGATAGTAGTGTTTAGAGACTTATCAAAGGATTTGGTAACTTGTCTTTACCCCTAGGCTATTGTGAACAGTTGACTTGTAAACTCAAACTTGTTTATGGATCGTTCTTTATTAAACAAAAATCACTTGTATTTAAGCTTATAGTTGTCATCTTGATTGCATTGTCTTGCTCACTGCCCTTGCTCAAAATGTAGAAAAAGATCTTCCTTGCACTGTGACACATTGCTCCTTTAACTTGGCTAGCCCACTATGGATATGGTATTTCTTTGTAGCAGATGCTTGATGACTGTACTTTGATTCAAATTTTTTGCTCCTTTGGTACTTAATGAATGTCTCCACCATCAATGTATATATTTCTAATGGCATAAACAACAAGGAATAATGTTATGACAATAAACAGATGATGTAGGACCATGATGTACAAGATGTACTTATATTCTATTTTGCAAATTACTTAAGCTAAAAATGCTTAACTTTAGCATTCTAGATGTACTTTCTTATTTCATTCCCCTCCTGAGACTTAGGGGTAGCATGCTAGGCTCAACCCTTGTGGGAGCCCATTTTTTCACCACATGCTATGATTTCTTCATAATTGAATTAGCAACATGATTTCACCTATACCTGCACAGTGAAGAAACATGTTAGATAAAAAATACTAAAGCTCAATGCTCCTGTGATGCTTTATTTTTTAGGCTCTCTTGTATACATCTGATGCTCATTCAACTAACTCAATGCATCATAGGAAAGTATTGTATTTTTGTTCATAGGAAATATGTTGAGATTCATATCTGAAACTCTAACCACCCTTTTCATCGTGATGCAGTTTCATTTGGAAGATCAGGAGCAAGGAGGAGTTGGAAACAATGAATACCAATACAAGATTCCAATACAAAATGATGGCTATGTATCTTTTCATGTGCTCTTCTTGTTACTTTATCTTCAGATGCATAGCATATCTCTTATGTTGCATTGGTTCAACTATTCCCATAGCTTGTGTGGTACATTTGATTACTCCTTTCTTTCTAATGAATAGAAAAGTGATGTTTATTCAATATTGTGTATATTTCCTTTACAAAATGGATGAAACATTGTATAATGAATGAAAGAATTGCAAAATGAATGAAGAAAATTCTTATAATTCATGTATTCTCCTTTATGTTGCAAAGCATTGAATGATATTTGAACTGAATTCTTTCTTTTCTATTGCAACACATTGTACAATAAAAATTGTACTCCTTTTAAAATTTAATATGCAATGGTTAAGCATGGTAGAAATATGTTAGAATCTTTTCACCCCAAAATGAAAATAAACTACTTCAACTCTACCAAATTGAGTTGTAGGTGAAAATTTGGTAACATTTTTGGCAATTTCTATTGAATGCTTGCCTACTAAGCATATATACCAATTTCCTTAAACAATTGATTAGGCGCAGAGTCAAATCTACCCCTTCTCAAACTCAGAAAACCATGAAACTAAACTACAAATTACTCCAAATAGTAGCAGAAAACAAACAGAGCCAAACTAAAAGCAAACTAAAATGCCCTAGTGGCGAGAAAACATGTGCTACAACACTTAGGGAAAGAAAACAACTGAAATAAATGTGCCTTGAGCACTTATTAGAATAAACACTAACCTAACCTACTAATTAAGGAAAATGTTGCCTAAACAAAAATATTTATTGGTTCAAGAAAATAACTGCCCCTTCTTTGCAATCTGCAATATTCCACAAGTTTGTGAGTCAATCAAAAGAGGTGGAGAAAAATCAAATATCCAGCAAATTGTTGCAACACCTTTCCGAGAAGGAAAATACAGTCACCTACCCACCTGTCTTGACCGTTGAACTAATGATGATCAAGTGAGCAAGTAGACTATTTGTGCTCAACTTGATACCCTCCTTGATGATTTGGACCAGTGTCACTATGAGGCTACTTCTTCTTGTTGGCTTCCAACCTAGTTAGATGTCTAATAGGACATCCCCTCGAAGGCTTTGGGCCAGAGGGAAAAATTTTTGATGGATTAGAAATAATAGCATCATCCTCACCTTGCATGATAGCTTTCCATTTCCATTCCTCCTCCATGGTCAATGGACCATCCTTTTCAATTAGAGTAGCTAGTAGCTCATCAAATCTATCAACTCTTGGAAGGCTCTTAGTAAGAGTTGGACCAAGCTCAAAACACTCATTATTACTTAAGGAGGAACACTTTGAATCTATATTTTCCTCTTCAATGAAGCAAGGAAAAGGTTCAAACAATGAGATAGCCTCTCCTATCACAATTTCAAACAATGAATTAGCCTCAAGCTCCTCTGTATAACAAAAAGGAAGCTCCTCCAACCAATCAAGATCAACTAGTGACTCATTCAAGAATACAACCACTTCCACCTCTTGCTTTTGATGTTTAAGATAACCCTCTTCCAAAGATGGTGGAATAACATCTTAGGGTGAGCAAAAAAGCTCAATTTCAGCTTGAAAAAAATCATCCTCAAGCTTTAAATCATTCAACTTAAGGTTGCTATCATGTATCTGCTCATGGCAGCACTCATCAATTTTTTCATATTCCACACAAGGCTCATCTTTTCACTTCTCTTGTTGATTTAAAACTATTGTTGATGAGACACAAGCCACCTCTTCTTCCTCATCTTCAATGAAGGGAGGTAATTCATCAAACCAAATTGTGGAATTATCCACTCGACCAACCTCGTTTACCTCTTCATCATGCTATGCAAACTAATCTTGGTTTTCCAAAATCTTCCCTTGCCCTTGACTTGTAGCTACTATTGGTATGAGCATTCTTTCTTCATCTTGGTCAACAAAAGAAGGTAGCTCATCAAATCAAAACACAGACTCTTCCTTTTCACTACCCCTTCCTTGCTTTTTATCCACTTCATGTGTATGATTAACCTTGCAAAAATCCTCACCCTACCAATTCATTAATGCTACATCATGTTGGCCATATTCAGGATGAGAACCCTACTATTTTGGATCTTCTTGTATTGCAT
>VDFB02122846.1:0-20975 GCA_007258455.2 Sequoia sempervirens
CTTCCCATAGGAAATTCTACAAACTCTGATCATGGATCATAGCCTTCGCTGCCTCTACTATAGACCTGTTCTTTCTTTTGGCAACTCCATTTTGTTGAGGGTTTTAAGGAACACAAAACTCCCTCTTGATCCCTGCCTCGATACAAAAATTACAAAAATCCTCTGGAAGTGAACTCCCCTCCATTGTCTGATCTCAGAACCTTCATCCTCTTCCCGGACATGTTCTCAACTCATGCCTGCTATGGTTGCTCTGGATAAACAATGACATCTTGCCAACTCCACTTAAGTCTGTTGTGTCTACCTGATCTGGTGCACTTGTCAGAGACCTGCAAGCAGTCACTTAAATCTGTTGTTACAATCTAATCTGATGCGTTGGTCACAAACCTGCAATCTATCTTTTGATGGCTCTAGAATAGTGCACTGGATCCCAACCACAAATGATGCTCTTTATGCCTCCAATGACACTTGCAGGAGACCACATAATAGTGTGAAATCATTGTTTAAATAAACAATCAAGCTACCATCTGTCCACAATGAAACTTTCAAATTGATAATATAACTGCCTTTCCGAGCCACACTAGATATGCCTGTCTTTTAACACAAGTTAATCTTCCTTTTAAACTGTCTTTAAATGGATGACACAATAAACACAATACATGTTCATGGCGTGCCCTAGCAATAGGTAATACAAATGCTAAAAATAATGAACCTATTCGTCAATGCAAATAAAAAAAACTTGATATACTTTATAACAATAAAAAAAATGGTATAAACCCCCATTTAGACAACATTAACCAGAGAGCAAATAGTTTTGACTGTGATGTCCATGTCTTAAATTTTCAAGACATCTGATGAAACCTTCCCATGGTATTCAATTTAATTGCCACTTAAGTTCTTAGGAAGCATAAGATGGTAGAGATTAATTTATCAGAGGGGTTTATGGTAGTGACAGGTTTCTTCCTTGACTCCAGACAGATCTTTCTTAATGATTAATAACATTGAAAAATAGTTTACAAGAAACAGGTCAGGCCAAGTAGACTTGTCTGAAGGGAATTAGAACTGCATCTTTGAGTTCTCTTTGGAATTTTAGTGCAGTAAGAGATATGTCATGGAAGTATATCACAAGATACATAATATTTTAAAAAGAGCTTGGACCAGGTGAATCTCCCGCATAATATGTCTCTGAAACTAAGCTACCAAAGTATTTCAAGCCATCTAAAACCATTGTTGAAACCTAAGTTGCCAGTTCTAATTCATGTTTTCTTAACCATTTCTAGACAAAAAAAAAGAAAAAAACAAATGCAAACACCAAACAAACTAGACTAGGGTTCCAAAGAACATGGTTACCACTTTGAGAACTTTAACTTTGCTTGAAAGAAATCGATGAATCTTCAACACAACTGACTTCGAAATCTCCTGATCACGCCCTTCACTTAGGTCTGCAAGCAAATCGGTCTTATTTTTTTTTTTTTTTTCAGGACTCCATGCTCTCAAAGTTCCTCCACATGCCCACTGACTTGGTCAACAAAGCTACACAGCCTCTTTCATTCTCAACTCCCTCCAAATTAGACATAGTGACTGCACAAAATCTGCTCCAAATAATGATGTGAATTGCCTCATACAGGTCGCTTCTATGCTAGCATGATTCGCCTCAAGGAATGTCTTCACAAATTCACTCGATTCTGATATGATTTTCCTTACAAGATGCCTTTACCAAAAAAAAAAGGTCTTATGCTGGTCCAATTCGCCTCATAGAATGCCTTATAAATCTGCTTTGAAATTATGACAAAGTTTGCTCCAAACTTGCCTTCAATATAAGTCTTCAATGCTCTTCATTTTTCTGCTCTAGGTCTGCTGTTAATTGGACTGATTTCTCATTGTGTTTCTTGCTAATCCTTCACATATATTTCTGCTTTAAATCTGATCAGTTTTCTTGAACCTTAGCTCCGATACCATGTTAGTTTTAGATCAGATATGCACAATAAGCAGAAAGAATAACACAAAACAAAGAACACAATATTTTATCCTGGGAAAACCCTTGTACTCAAGGGAGAAAAACCCAACAAGATTTCAATAATGATATATCAGGTACAATAGTGCAGAAATAGCACTTAAGAATCATGCCTAGATAGGCAGAATACAATGAAATAGTCCAACACTTTAAATAGTGCGAATTTCTGATCAAGAAATAAATCTTCTTCTGAGCAGCAAATCTTCTTCTTAGGAATGAATGAATTGAATTGATGATCAAATGAGAAGAACCTTTCTTCTATATATATAAGTCCAGGCGCCCTACTCCACTAGGGCCGACCCAAAAACTTGAATAAAATATTTATAATTAATCTGAACTCCACTTGAGCCGACCCAACAATAAAATGAATAATTAATCTGACTTGGCCGACTGGGGTAATACCTCCTGAAGCTAAAAACATCAACAACGCTTACCCCTGTTTCAATCCATGAATCCCTTATGGGCTTCAAGGAGTCCTCTGCAAATTTCACCTCTTTATCTAATAAGGTGCTACACACCTTCTCAAAACTTGGGCCCTTATACCCTTTTGGAGCCTCATTAATAGATTTCACCATTTTTTTGCCAATATGGTGAGAGAACAACATTGAATGCCAATCCATTCGCATAGACACATCTTGTTATGTCTTGAACGACAATCTCTCTAGCTTCATTTTGAAATGTCATTTCGAATGGTCCCTTTGATCTCTTTATGTGTAGAGGCCAAAGGTTGCTCTTTAGGTATGGACATAAATGGATGGCTCTTTGTAGGTTGAAAATGAGAAGGCAGTGTAGGGAGCTTCATCCCTCAAGATCCTTTCTTTAACAAAGGATGATTTGATCTACAGCCTCCTACTTGGTCTATTTTTTCTTGCTTTTCAATATATGCCAATACTTGCATTTCTAGAATGCCTTTACCATCTTCACCTAGACAAAATTTGATGCCTAGTCCAAGGATCTTGCACAAATGGCCTTTCACTTGATTGTATGAGCTATATCTAACTTTACAATGACTATAAATCCAAACATAACCTCCATCACCTGGAAGTTGTTGTACCATTCCAACATATTTCCAAAGGGGAGAGTTTGGGTCTATTTTGAAATGAGATTGGCTCGTGGAGCTAGAAACGGTCGCCACTGTAATACCTAAGGCAACAAGTTCAATAAACAACACATTCAATTTATAATTTTATTCAAAGTATTGAAACTAAATAACTTAATTCAGTTTAAAAAATTAAGCATGTGTTATAAATACCTAGAAGAATGAAAACAAACTAAAAACTTCAAAACAAAACAAGAGAGTTCATTTGTAAAAAAAAAATATGTAGAAAAAAAACCAAAAAAGGTTCAAAAAACCTACCTCTTTTGAAGAAATCTTCCTCTACGATCTTCTTGACAACAAACACTTGCAAATGCTTAGGAATAGCACAACAACCAACTTCGAACATTCAATGATCAATCTTCAACTCTATTTGTGCAATGGCAAGCAAAAAAATAAGTTCAACAATGGAGGGAAAAAGTTTTGTTTTTCATTCACAAAATGATAAATGAGTTTGCTTTTGCCTATTATGTGTTTTATTAGGCATAAATTAGGGTTAGAGGCTTTATTTTATATTTTAAAGTAAAAAGAAGAGTCAAAAATATTAAAAAAGTCAAGAAAAAAAACCACGCCTAGGCACATGAAGGGCAGAAATTTGCCTTGGGTCTCCCTGGGTTTATTAGGGCCGGACCCATAGGGGATTGAACCTGGACCTTGGACTTGGGTTGGACTGGACCAAGACCTGAGGGGCCCCTGCAGCGGACTAGTAACTCAACTTCTCATGAGGTATGGTTTTGGTAACCTTTGTATGTATGTTTTTATCTTTCGTCATTCCTTTTGTTGTGTTGTGTTGTTTTGTATATATATCATTGTGTTTTGTGTAGTCGTGATCCTTGTTTGATCATGATGAAGTGTGTTTTGATCCTTTTGTTGTTTTGGTCCATTTTGTCTCTTATTTGTAGCGGGTTGTTCTTCAGGAGGCCAAAAATGGGTGGCTCTCTACTACAATATTGGGATTAGATGGGGGCATAGGGGTTTTCACTCCTTTTGATCTTTTCTTTGTTGAAGGATGATTTGCTCTATGGCTTGCTACCTCTTTTTGCTTGCACTTGCTCTTTTTCAGTGGCGTAGGTGCATTATTTTTTCTAAGGCAAGCTTTGATGCTTAGTCTAGGAATTTCACACAAATGTGCTTTCACTTGACTATATAAACTTGAATACTTGACATCACCATGGATGTTTGCCCATCTTCTTGTTAGAATCCGCAAAAGAATTGGACCGGTTTGTGGATCTAATTTGAATCAAACCCAAATTTGGCTACTAAACAGGCAGATTTGACAACGTAGGTATTCATAACTCTAAACATGGTGTAGTATACAATAACATGCTTGATACTAGTTTCGGTGTTGTATCTTTGTTGGATTTTGATTTAGTGACAATAGGAGCATTGAGTTTTGGGGGGTTAACGATGAGAAAATGTGACTTCATCCTTGGCCCCACACTAGTCTCGATATATGATTTGTACAAGGTGATGCTTTGGTAGGTGTTCCTTCGACACCTCAACCTTAATAATGAAGGATATTTAAATGATACTACATCACTTTGCAAGTTATATGGAAAGATGAACTTCCCTAGCCAAATTCATGGCCTAGAAGGTTAAGAAAGCAACTTGTTGATTTTGAGGAGCATGTGAATTTTGGTTTCTTACTGTCCTTTTTAAGTTAATCACTGAAACACTTTTATTAAAGTAGAAGGTAGCAAATAGTGGGAAGCAATCATAAAGATTGAGCATGATGCCTTGACAAAGAATAATACCTGGGTGTTGGCAGAGTTGCCTTTAGAAGTGAAATGCAAGGTAGATGGTACTATAGATAAATACAAGACTTTTCATGTTTTCAAAGCCCATGTATATCAAGAAGGAATTGACTATGAGTAGACTTTACCTCTACTACCAAAATGATCACTTTTGGATTTTTACTTCAATTACAATCAAATTTGGATGGAAAGTGTATTAGATAGATTTCAAGAATGACTTATTAGACTAGATTTGGATGAGGAGGTTGTGGTATAGTTGGTTCCAAGTGCCAAGAAAGGACTATCTAGTGTATAGGATGGTTAGGTCCTTATATGGACTTAAACATGCTCCACAAGCTTGGTACATTAAAATCAATCGACGTTTATGAGATTTTGAATCTAGGAGAAGTTTCTATAAGGAAATTCATTTTTGCTACTAGTACCAAACTTTGTAGAGAAAGCTTTGATACGAATGAAAGGAAAGACAAACAATTTCCTACATTAACCCTAGTACAAAACAATTCCAACTATTAATCCTATGGGGAAAGATGTCATAGTGGTATCCTTGATCTAGACAAATTCTAATAGCATTCGGGTATAAACAATACATACAAGAATGAAAGAAAGAACAACCACACAAGAGAGACATTGTTATAACTTAGGAAAACTCTTTCAAACAGCTTCCAAAGCACCAAAACCAATGCATTTCTAGCAACAAGATAGTTACAATATAATATCAACCTTGGAGCTTTAAGATGGAGATCAACAGTCTTAGCCAAGGAGGAAACCATGCAAGATAGTACCTTCTTCTGTAGCAATGAGCAATCATTGTTGCTACCCCTATGAGAGCTGTCCAAGAACAAATGAAAGCCACATGTCCTACTTTGTGCTCTTCAAGATCTTCTCCACAAGCATCTCAAGCCTCCAAGTGCTTACACCTAGTTTCACTCACAATGAGCAACTACAAGACAAATAACTTCCATCCCAAGCCTCCTATTTATAGGCAAGAGAGCAACAATGAGAGGAAACTTACTAGAAGCTTCCCATATCACCTTGCCACCAATAATTAATGCCCCATGCAAAATAATCAATGCACAAAGTTGGGCGACCAATTTTGCCAAGAGGACATGTGACAACACATTCTCCAAAGCACCAAATTACTCTTCTCCAAGCCTAGCACTCAAGTGTGACTTGCACACATGACCCAAGTATTTAAAGCTTTTTACAATATTGAATGCATTTTACTATGATCCCCACTCATTAAAAGAATTCCTCCAATGAGCCCAATAAACCATGACCCCCCAAATATTAAGTATAGTTCCCTCGATACGCCAACAACATTAAATGCATTTGCAATGTCACATACAACATCACTCTAGGAAAGTATTGGCCTCTCCCAAAATGTGAAGCCCCACATAAACATGGGCCACAACTTTAGATAATTTCAAATATTTCTATGCAAGGTGTACAACACCTTTTCCAATAGCTTCTTTGATTGTAATATCCTTTTCCAAACTCCAAAGAGATGGTGAAGAACTTTATTATCAATTGTTTTTTGGAACACCTAGGCAAACCAAAAGATTCAGATTTTTTCCAATTAATCAAGAAAAAATGGGTTAGGGTTAGGGAAAAAGTCAGGTTAGGGTTAGGAGTAGGGTAAGGGATAAATTAAAAAATCACTATAGGAATTTCAAAAAAGCCTAGAAACCCTTATTTTTTTGACCAAAAAAATGTAGAAAATTGTCAAAATCTCAGAAAAAATTGATCCTCAATTTTATCTTGATTTTTCTGGTTAAAAAACATTTCAGCGATATGATAAAAAATTGTCTTTTTTTGCTGAAAAATTGGGAAACATCCCGAGTCGTTATTTTTTGATTACTTACAGTTTATTCCAACATCTGCTTCTATGGTGATGATGTTATGATTCTTATTGTCTATGTTGATGATTTGGTTATGTTGATGATTTGGCTATCATTGGTAGTGTTGGCGTTTCAATTAGCACCTCTGGAGTGCTTGTTGGAAACAGACAACTATTGCAAGTGTTTTAGTAACTGCTCTTCGAATTATAGAGAGGAAGATCCCTCTTTGCTGATGTTTTGTGTAAAAAGTACAGTAAACTAAGGTTCCTATCTTTTTTACTCAGCGGCAGGACATAAGGGTGCATAAACACAATGCGTTGCAGCTAAGGTTTTCTCTGGTTTTTGCAGATCTTAACTACAACTAAACTAGCTTTTAATCTATCCTATCTCCTCAAGATAAACAAAGCATGAGGGCGTAGGAGCGGGAATGGATGGTTGGATTACTTGGTCCGACCATCTCGCCAGAATGAGTCTGAGGCTCTGAACTCTCAAACCTACGCTGGAATAAGGCTTTATGCAAGCAATCACTCTTTATGGTAAGATGGATCTCAGACTTGCCAAGGAGAAGGAACCCAGGTGCGAGGTATAGGCTGGGAACAACTCACTAGAAAAAACAAATTACGATGACTTGGCTAACAGGATTCCCAAGGAGGTGACAACACCTGTCCAAAGTGTAGGCTGAAAGACAACTCATTACACAACATCAAATGATAACTGTTAACAACAAAATATCCAAGGAGGAGGAACCCCTGTCCAAGGAGGAGATTGAAACAAGTTATAAAAACAAGATGTTTTTGAAAAGATTCAAATCTTTAGATCAAACTGCATGCACCTTTTGATTTCCTTCTTCAAGCTTTCTCAACGAATTACAAAGAATTGGGACATGCAAAGGTACGAAATCATACATAATTGCTCATCAAACCAATTAACTCTCATCCAAGAGTGAACAAATATGCACTTTCAAACTTGTTGGCAACAATGGCGCAACAATTTTGCGTAGTAAATAAAGGTTAACCAAATAATGAGCAAAGGCTCTTATTTATAGAACTGAAAGGAGTAGGCAACCCTAAAGTCTCCTTGACTTAACAATTAGTTCTTGCCAATCAGCAAGATTTATTCCCATGTCTAAAAGTAGGTGAGCAAGCAGTTAACTGGAAATCTACTTCAGTTAATTGAAACTAAACTAAAAGTGAACTTAAATTACAAAATTTGCCTCCAAAATAGAGATCCACAATTAGTAGAGATTTGAGATAGACATCCATAATTGGTGGGATCTGACATGCATGATCAGTGGGACATGGAGCTAACTTGGAATGAGGCCTCAAGTTAACTCTTGTCACCATTAGTGCTATTTTGAAGGGTAGGATGTCCTAAGGGTGCTTTCACACCTCACCACCTCCAGTCAACAGTTCCTCTAACCAGGCATTGACTTATTTTGCCTCTGGGAAAACTACTTTTGATATTCGATCTTCTTTGCAGCTGGATCATCCAGCCTTGTTGACATGGAATGTGGAAGGTAGTGTGGTAGTAATCGGTGGTGGCTTTGTGTTTGGAATGACTACCTTCTACATTTGGCTATCCATTGAACGGTGATGCCATTTACGCCTTCCAAGGCGTCCAACTTGACTACGGGCTTCACTTGATGCATGTCTGTGTCGAGTGTATTTAGAAAGTTGTGAAGTAGGACCATTTTGGTCTTGATTTCAACTTGAGAGTGCTATATTCTGAACAACTTGACTATTGACTGTAAACATAGATATGTTCAGACAACTTTTGAAAGCCCCTAAAAATAGCCACCCGCCAAGAAGTATTTTTCTGGAAAAAATTTGACACATGGGTATTGTTCGTGCTTCAATGCTGAACAAACCCAGTTCATTTGATTTTCAAATTCGTGACTTTTTTCAAAAATCCCTAAAAATAGGGGCAATGAGTTTGCTATTTCTGGAAAAAATTAAGAGATGGGTTTTGCTGAAAATTTGTGTTGATCATACCCAGCTGGTTAGATCTGTGCTTATCTGCTGTTTTCTTGGACATGCAAGAAGATTTAAGACAAGAAAAGAGGAAAAAGACAAGAAGAAGATTGGAAGTTATCAACTGTCTTTCTGGAAAAATTATGCCTTTTGATGCAACCTTTGATAAATTGTCTTGTGCAACCGATCTTCAAAAATATGAAGAACAGTGAAAACCCCTCAGTCAGATCTTGAAAAGACATCTTGGAGAGAAAATGACTGTTCTTGAGCTCCAACCTGCAAAGACAAACAATGAATAATGATGTCCAAGCTTGATACATAGTGATTGATATGGAGCAATTAAGTTTGGACGCCAACTCATGATGAAAGAGTTTTTCTGCCTGATCTGGAGTTCCCAGGAGTCATTTCCACTGATTGTGGGACGTTTTAGACATGAGAAGCCTCCAAAATATCTAACTCAAGTCAACAGATCTGGCTTTGACCTTTTATGCGTCCTTTTTGAAGTTAAACACTTTTTTATGCTGAAGTCATGGTGAAGTGCCTCTGTTGGATCTTCGTTTCTGGTTGCTCTGTTGATTTTGAGTTGCTGTTGATAGATCCATTGCTGAGATAGGACAACTATGATTAAGCGTGTCTGGGAGCTGCAAAGCTCAAAAACTAAATCTGATGTCTTCAATTCAAGGGAACCTTTTCTCAGCAGGGGTGCTTTTTCACTAGACTTCATCAATTTTCTTGAGTGTTCTTCAATTCTACCATTTTGACCCTCCGTGCTTTGATTTGAGATCACTGTTGACTGATGAGTCTGATGATCTTGCTGAAACGTGGAATGGATAACCAGCTCAGTCCTGGAAAGGATGACTGGTTTCACAGATCTTGAAAGTTAGTTTAAGTCCTTCAAAAGCATGGGCGCCCCTGGCCTGCAGGGGTGCCTTTGATCTTTTGACTAGTTATTTTCATGATGCAAACTTTCACGAACTACCCCAGCTTGATCCCTGCCGTCAGGTGTTTGATTTGTCTGTTGTCTTCGTTGACGATGTCATTGTTGAGATTGATCAAAACAGAGGTCATCTTGGAGGTCTCTAAGCTTGCAAACTACATCTGACTGCTCAGAAAGATGGGCGCCTATCTCTAGCAGGGGCGCTTTTCCTTGACACTTAGCCATTTCTTCATGTTTTTTATTCTTCCTTTGCTTTCAGGTGCTTTCTGCTTGATCTTCGTCTATGGATGCTTGACAGGTCCTGTGAACATGTAGCTGGATTGATCGCGAAGCTAAAAGGATGCTGGGCAGATGCCTTGAAGAAAGCAGTTGTTGAAAACTTCAATAGGTGGCTCCAAATGAAGGGCGCCCCCGGCTAGCAGGGGCTCTTTTGCTTTGGTGTTCATTGATTTACCCTCCATTTCACATGTTCGGATGATCAACACCTGCTGTTGTTTGATGCGTCTCATAGGCTGGCGAACAGGTTCGTTGCAAAGCTAAGCTGATGTCGGAGAGATCACCTGAAGATAAGTTTGCTCAAAAATTGACATCTGGATAGTCTTACGCTTGGGCGCCCCTGATCAGCAGGGGCTCTTTTTTCATGTTTTGACTGCCATTTTTGATGACTTGCATTACATCTTCTGACCTCTCTTACGTTTTCCGGTGATTGGTGAATCAGGTGACTGCGCTTGACGATGCGCCAGAAAGCTACCAGAGACATGAAGAAGATGACTGCATTGGTGAAGGTTGATGACTATTTTGGGCCCTCTGGATTCAAGGGCACCCCTGGCTTGCAGGGGCGCTTTTAGCCATAATTCCATCATTTCCTTTGAAAAACTTCATCTCTTTGCACTTGACGTTTGCTGTGCATCGTGATTGTTTTGAGCATTGTCGTTGATGATGCGTACACATGTATCTTGGCAATCACCTTCATTGTGCTGCATGTACGGGTGTTGGAAAAATGACTAAGGCATTTGACTGCACAGCCTCCTCTTGGTAGCAAGGTGTGCATTCTCCAGACTTAGTCAATTTTCAACATTTTCACTTTTGAAAATCCCCTCCATGAATGAGCATCTTTTTGAGCATTTTCGCCATGGTTTCTTCGTTGAAGCTTTTGAGGCTTAGGTTTTGCCACTTGGTACTGGCCATTCTGCCATTAATGGCTGCAGAGGTCTTAACTTTCTTCCTGAAAAATAAAAAGACCCACCAGAGTAAAACAAACTTTTTGGTGATTTTGACTTGACCAGTGTGATCGTGAAGTCAATTCATCCTATCAAAATCGTTTTCAATCAATTCTGGAAAGGTCCTATTTTTAGGGGTTGTCCTAAAAACAGGGGTTTGAAACCCTAATTTTCAAATTTTCAAAAATTTGCAGGTATCTTCCTTGACACGAACCCACAAAAACCTTATGTTTTGTTTGACCTAAAACATACTTTTGACAACATTTTTACATGATCCAGATCATTTTAACAAAAATGTCTCTTTGAAGCAAAAATTTATTTTGGGTACAACAGGTAGTGAGGCTGATGCTATTCATAAAGGAAAATGAGATTTATGGTTAGATTTTATACGATAGACTTGGGCCTCCTCCACTATTGCTTAGCTATGGAGCTTTGACAACTTGATCATATACTCTTTGTCCCTCAAGTTAAATATGCCAAAAATATTCTAGATAAATTCAGATGGAAATTGTAATCCCTTGTGTACACCAATGGAGGTTGGCCTTAAAATTTCTGTTCACAATAATTTACTACTGGTCAATTTTCAACATTCAGATAGTTGAATGGCAGTATTATCTCACATCCACTCGATCAAATCTATGTTTCATTATTAGCTATCTTTCTTGTTTCTTGTCACAACTGGAATTATTCTGCTAGAAATCAGCAAATTGAGTACTTAGATATGCCAAAGGTACACTTGACTTTGGCATCTTGTACAAACTGTCTTCAAAGTTTAGGTTGTCAGGCATCATAGACTTTGACTGGGCTAGTTCTATTGACACAAGGAGATCCAATACTGACTAAGCTTTTGCTGTACATTTAAGATTCAGTTAGGCTTTTTTGCATATTTGGTTGTATGTTGGTTAGGTTTTAGATAAGTAAAAACAAATCCTGGTAAGAAGATGGTTAAGAACAAGTTTGAAAACTAAAAAATATGGCGACAAGATCCCCTTATTGGGTTACGTACTAGATGTCAAACTGTAAGTCTAGGATAATTAGAAAGATTCTACCTCTGCTGTGCTACTTCTTATAATAGACCAAAACGTCTCTCATGTGAAGTTCATAGAAGATTCAATTTGAAGTATCTTTTAGAAAGGTACGGAGCTGTCATCTACATGAATGGTAGATGATTTTTATATTTTCCAATAGGTGTAATCTAGGAGACATGAAATATCCAATCTATCTTAAAATATGTAACCTTTGATATGCTGTAATATGTGCACATATATACTCTTAATTCCTTACTATTTTGCATAGCTCTTTGAATTGTAAACAATAGGAAACATATTAGAAAAGTTGTGAGAGCGAACTGATACACATCATTAGATTTTTTTGCTATTAAAATGTCAAATGGAACATAGAAGGTTTTGTTTTTGAATGCATCCCAAGGTCATGCAAAAGCTCAATCTAGATGATGGAAACAATTTTTGTGATAGAAGTGAAAATCAATGAGAAATAATAGTTTTATCTTCTCGGAAAATATTAAATTGAACAAATAGCTTGGGTTTTTGACACTGTAACAAGGCGATCCAAAATGCCATTTGGAGGCTGAGTTGAAATTTGCACAAAATACAAAAGCATTTAGGATGCTTGCTAGTTCTGCCATAACAAATTACTGCCAATCTGAAAGTGTGTTTTGAAACACTTCCCAATTAATTGGAAAATAGCACATGGAGCTAGAATTTAACAATGCTGTAAAAGGTTTAAGTTTTTGAAGGTTGACTATTGAAAGGATAATATGTTTATATAAAAAATGGCTACCAATGAATTCTCTTCTATCTTTTAGAAAGGTACGGAGCTGTCATCTACATGAATGGTAGATGATTTTTATATTTTCCAATAGGTGTAATCTAGGAGACATGAAATATCCAATCTATCTTAAAATATGTAACCTTTGATATGCTGTAATATGTGCACATATATACTCTTAAGGTATGAATAAGCTTCTCTACATAGGATATCCTTACTATTTTGCATAGCTCTTTGAATTGTAAACAATAGGAAACATATTAGAAAAGTTGTGAGAGCGAACTGATACACATCATTAGATTTTTTTGCTATTAAAATGTCAAATGGAACATAGAAGGTTTTGTTTTTGAATGCATCCCAAGGTCATGCAAAAGCTCAATCTAGATGATGGAAACAATTTTTGTGATAGAAGTGAAAATCAATGAGAAATAATAGTTTTATCTTCTCGGAAAATATTAAATTGAACAAATAGCTTGGGTTTTGACACTGTAACAAGGCGATCCAAAATGCCATTTGGAGGCTGAGTTGAAATTTGCACAAAATACAAAAGCATTTAGGATGCTTGCTAGTTCTGCCATAACAAATTACTGCCAATCTGAAAGTGTGTTTTGAAACACTTCCCAATTAATTGGAAAATAGCACATGGAGCTAGAATTTAACAATGCTGTAAAAGGTTTAAGTTTTTGAAGGTTGACTATTGAAAGGATAATATGTTTATATAAAAAATGGCTACCAATGAATTCTCTTCTATCTTTTAGAAAGGTACGGAGCTGTCATCTACATGAATGGTAGATGATTTTTATATTTTCCAATAGGTGTAATCTAGGAGACATGAAATATCCAATCTATCTTAAAATATGTAACCTTTGATATGCTGTAATATGTGCACATATATACTCTTAAGGTATGAATAAGCTTCTCTACATAGGATATCCTTACTATTTTGCATAGCTCTTTGAATTGTAAACAATAGGAAACATATTAGAAAAGTTGTGAGAGCGAACTGATACACATCATTAGATTTTTTTGCTATTAAAATGTCAAATGGAACATAGAAGGTTTTGTTTTTGAATGCATCCCAAGGTCATGCAAAAGCTCAATCTAGATGATGGAAACAATTTTTGTGATAGAAGTGAAAATCAATGAGAAATAATAGTTTTATCTTCTCGGAAAATATTAAATTGAACAAATAGCTTGGGTTTTTGACACTGTAACAAGGCGATCCAAAATGCCATTTGGAGGCTGAGTTGAAATTTGCACAAAATACAAAAGCATTTAGGATGCTTGCTAGTTCTGCCATAACAAATTACTGCCAATCTGAAAGTGTGTTTTGAAACACTTCCCAATTAATTGGAAAATAGCACATGGAGCTAGAATTTAACAATGCTGTAAAAGGTTTAAGTTTTTGAAGGTTGACTATTGAAAGGATAATATGTTTATATAAAAAATGGCTACCAATGAATTCTCTTCAGATTAGCGCACATTGGCCTTGCATGCATGTCATATCATGAGATTGAGGTGGGTTATTGCCATGCTTGAGATCAAGTTCCTAACAGACCCGAAGCCATAGATCTCATTTGGGAATCTTGCTTGTCTTCTAGGACTTCCCTTTAACCCCTGCTACCTCCATTTCATTTGATGTTTAGTCATCCAACTCTTCAGTAACCCTAAACTATTAAGTTATTTTTTGAAATTGCATAACTTCTTGCAAGGAATCTGTTTCCACAATGCAGACTTTGTCAAACTAATTTGACACCTCATTTTCCCCCAGTTGATTTAACCAACCATCTTCCCTTTAGTACCTTAGAAGCCTAATTTGGCTCATGCTGAATTGTCTTTCTTTAAGTTTTACTTATTAACGACCTTTGTATTCATCATGTGCCAAATACATTGACATGAGGTAAGTTTTAAAATTAGGGACAAGAATAGGGTATTAATTCCTTGCTCAAATAAAAACTTAAAGTATAACTCATGTTTTTCCTTGTAATTACTGTTCTACTCTATATCCAACATTTATGTGTAAATGGCCATTAATCTTTATGATCTATTTCCTAAGAATCTGACATAACAGGCTCCTTAACATTCTCAATGGGCTATTTTTACAATGTAAGGAAACAAGCTATCAACCCCCATGTTACTGGGAGTATTCCAATCCATTTGAGAAATAGCCTTTAGCTGCATACCCCCAGCTTTTGGTCTCACTTGGCTGCTAAATGGGAGGCCAATCGGCAAAATCTTATATTTTATATACCGTATATTTGTATTTTCCCTAATCCTTTCCCATGTTACAAAGCCACTTCACACAAGATAAATTGCTACCCATTCAGAAGGCCATATAACAGAAAGTATATTCCTCTCTCTCAACCTATACTTTGTTTATGCCTTTTAAGTATTGCAATGATATGATTTTTGAATATTTGTAGTTATTATATTGTCCCATCTTTTTTTGTAGATTAGAGAGATTTCAGCCTAGTCATGCTATATAATCTAACAAAGCAATAGAAGGATAAGATGCCTGAATTGATTGATTTTTATGCTGCCAAAATGTAGAATATATGGGAGATTATTTGTTCTAATTTTTTTGTTTGTTTGTGAAAAATACCCTATGAAGAAATTGAATGCCATTAGGCATTAAGATCTATTGATATGAGGATAAACACTGCATTATTGTTACCACTTCAACCTTGTATGAAGATAATAAATCAACAATCTATAAAGAAAAGAAAAATGGCTGGATGGACAGAGCAAGTTGCACTTCTAGAGAGCCATGCTATAATGTTATCCCATGCAAGATGAGCCACTATGACTTCACAATGTCATGTACTGGGAAGTGTATGCCTCTTCCTATTTTACCTTACACTATGTCAAAGCCTTTTAAGTCTTGCAAAGATAGATTTTTGAATGTTTGTAGCAAGGATTGTATTGTCATAGTATATTCTTTTATATTAGAGAGCTTTCAGTCTACCCACAAGACATAATCTAACAAAAAATCAAAATGGTATAATTTCTGAGTTGATTAGATTTATTATGCTGCCAAACTTAAGAAGAAGTGGACTATATGTATACCAAATTTTACCAATTTTTTTATTTGATTGTAGAAATTGGCTTATCAAGAAATTGAATGCCCTTAAGATCTATCAATATGAGATAGTCACTATATTGTTGCTGTCCTTTCAACAATATATGAAGATGATAAGTCAACTATCTGTAAAGAAAAGGAAAGTGGTTGGATGGGGTGGGGAAGTGGCACTCTAGAGAGCATTAGGAGGGAACCAGTCCTTATGAGCCATCATCAAATGCTTTGATTCTTAATGATGTGTAATGTGACAGGAAATAAAAAGATAAACAGGAATTACTGAAATACAGAGCAATAAGAGAAAGTTAAAGCTTTTAGTCCATGAACAAGTGATGCATATTTCACACGTGCTAATGGTCCCAACGATCTTCTGTGAAAATCCATGTGTCAACTAAATGCATGTGGAAGTTGACAATCCTTTTGCTGATGCATGACAAGCAGTGTCATTGACAACTTAGGTTGACACTGATATTATCCTTTTGTAACAAATAATTTGCTAGTGAGAAATATTTCCTTATCACAGGTGGTGCACTCTTTTGGTAAGACTTGGAGTGCTTCATTAGCCTTTGATTCATTATAGACTCGGAGATTTGGCGAGCAACGACTCTGAGGCCTTTATGGTCGTGACCTCGATGATTTACGACCTCGGAAGAGGTTCTTGGTGAGTCGGTTTTGATTGCTGACCTCTTTGTTTATGGTCGAATTCATCAATTAATATTGATTCTCTGCAAATCCAAAGTGGGAGATGCATAGTGTCGGGTGATCCTGGCAGCGCAACTACCGTACGCCTGATTCTGCGGAGTAAGGATTAGCTAAGATCCATGCCACCGACCGTCCCCCTGGGAGCCTTGGATAACGCATAATGCATCTCGTATTTCGATCTCAAATCTGGATCCGAAGCATGATCCAACTACTGCAACCCCAAATTTCGTGGATACCATGGATACGAATCGTCTCTGTGGATTTGTCCAGGATACCTTACAGAATCCGACGCGGAATCCGACCGAATCCAAAGCTTGAACCACAAAAAGACACCTGATCAGCAACAGCAGAGATACATCACTCTGCAGACCATGAAGGCAATGCAAAAGAACGAAGGAGGCTTCTAAGCAGGTTTTAAATTTTTGCGATAGTTTTGTGCATTAGAAAGGTGCCTCTTACTTCAATATGGTCAGCCCTGTGCTTTCGCTTGCAGACTCATTAGTAGGCTGCCTGAAAAGCACAGGATGCTGCTGCCTTCAATCTGATAGATACCACCTGAGTCCCAAATACTTAAGGCTACAACCCTTAATATGGAACTTTATCTCTAGCTAAAAGCATCCAACTTAAAATCATGCAGTTTTATTTGTAATATTTGACATTCAAATTGATACGAGCTAGATCATTGTTCACTTTATGATGATAAATACCCTGGAATTATCACAATTTCAAGCAAAGTTCCTACAAAGAAGGAGACACAAGGAGGTGGGATATTGAGCCAGAGCAGCTTGACTTGGATGCTTCCACAAGTCACTTAGCTGCACTTGATATTGATGATGAGTATGAGCCTGAAGCAGCTACTGAGCATGAGAGTGGTAGTGTCAGTGCTTGTGCGAGTGCCATTGATACTATTTGTGGTTCTACACAAAATGTAGCATCTAATGATGTTGATGCTGCTGCTTTTTTTGATGATCCATATGATTCAAATTGATCAATGATCAATAATGGCTGATTGTAAACACTTGACATTTTTATGTTTGAACTTTAATATCATGACATTTGAGTATCACTAATATTTTAATATTTGACTATGAAAGTGGTGATGTATTTTTGCTATGTTATTTGACTATTAATATGGTGGTGTATGCTGAACTTAATTACTGCTGCAAATATGTATATATTTCTGATTTTTATATGTTTTTTGTATTAACGTACCCAAACTGTACCCAACCCCAAATTTTTTTTGACCGAATCCCGTACCGGATTCTTGTACCTGTACCCGAATCCAAAAACGAATCGGTAACTTAGGTTAAGATGTTCAATCTTGGTGAGATTGCAAGGCTTTCTTTTTTGTGGTGTCATCAATGTTGTGTGATGAACTTGTGGTAATTGATTCCTTGGAGATATATCCAGTTGTAGAAGTGCTTTTACAACATTGATGAATAATAATTACTGTATTAATTCATGTACTAGTTCTAGATTGAAGTATAATTCCTATATTGGGAATAGCCTTAGTTCCTGGGTGATATCTTTACTGTTTTCATAAAAATGTTGCAGTAAGTAATATTCTCAATGAAGTGGATTCTTTTGATTTTTCCTTGAATTAGTCTATATGGTCCAGTATGTGATTTGAAAAATCTTTTAGTATTTCATTGCTTGAAAATTTGCCATATCTGGAAAATTAATAACAAATGTTTTCCACGAACTTGTTTATGACATCACTATATTTAAGAAGTTAGCCTGATAGGTTCATGTTAAATTTTTAATATTTCAGCAATGCAATTCAACCAATTTGTCAGTTACTGTCTATTTTGCTTTTTTATAGGATCACCTGCAAAGTGTTCAACAATGATTTCATCTTTCAACTTATGGTTTTGTTAACAGATTTCATTATGTTGGACTTGAATTTGTATAAATACAACTGTTCCTCATGGGTTCATTTGGCATTTGTTTATGCAGCTCTACAGTGTGATTAGAGCATATTATGGATTAAACTTGTCACTTAAGGTCCTTTTTGATTTGGAAGTATATACTCTAATCTATTGATTAAAACAGATTAATGGAGCTAAGTGAACTTCCTTCATGTCAGAAATACGAACATAGAGAAAGAGTGAATCATGAAAGATGTAAAAGTTGCAAGATAAATTGTTTAGCCTTTAAGTCTGGAAAATATGGTCATTCCAGCAGTAATTATGAAAGAAAAGATGAAAACAAGCCAGAAAAGCACAGACCTGACATGAGCTACAGGGACTGTAGGGACAAAGAAAGAATTAATTATCTGACAGTAGATGGGGGTAGCAGTCAACGTAGAAAAATAGTGCATGATAAAAGAAACGAAATTTGCAAGATAAAATGTTCAGCCATTAAGTCTGGACATTATGGTCACTGTAGCAATAATAATGAGAGAAAAGATGAAAATAAATCAGAAAAGTACAAACCTGATGTGGGCTGCAGGAACTGTAAGGAAAGAGAAATCACTGGTTATCTGACAGTAGATGGGAATGACAATGAATGTAGTGAAAAAGAGCAGAGTGATGATGATGACAGGGTAGGTTGCAAGGGTCATAAAGGTGACAAGAGAAGTAAGTGCTGGAGGGAAGCTAAGACTATTTCTTTTTCCAGAGGGAGAAGCATGTCTAGAGAAAAGTGTTCAGATTCACACAATTTCATGAGATTGGGATGGACAACATGCAGGCATGGTCAAAGGAGGGGTACACATAGAAGAAAGAGGAGCAGAAGCAGTAGCATAGCAATGCCAAGAAGTAGCAGTGAAGAATCAGGCTGTCAATTATTTGATGGGTTGCAGATGAACTGTAATTCTACAGTAAAGTGTGATTCTACCATTCCCATTGATGCACCAGAAAAGCAAAGGGAAATGTTGCATTCAGCTTGCAAATCATATCGTATCCTTGAAAGAAGCAGTTACGTGACCAAGAATAATTATTGCCATTGCTGTCATGGAAACATACCTTGCTGCTGCAATATTATACCTTCTTGTCATAGTAGGAAGAGAAAACATAAACATTATTCAAGTGAATCTGATGAAGCTACTACAAAAGTTGGGAGGACAACTGATTGTGGTCAACATGAAAATGCAAATGGTTGTCATGGACAAGTACCATCATCCTACAACAGTGTTCATTGGGGAATGCCATGTACAAAGTCCTCCTTCTGTTTGGATGGAGCAGTTAGCCCCAAATGTGAGAACTTTATAAATGAGAGAAGATGCAAATGGAGTGCATTAGGAACTCAACATGCAGGATACTATGTTCAGAGTCAAGATTTTGGTGATGTAAAAACAATTTCGAAACCTAAGGAAGGGTCTTCAGATATATATAGGAAAAAAGATAAATTATATTCAAATTGTGCAGGTACAAAAGCCAACTTTGTGATGATACTATTAGTAAAAGCGAAGGGATCAAGATTGGTACGGAACTTAGCTTAAATTTTTTTCAATGATCAAAACTAAAGGTGGAAGGTGCTTCTAAAACTGATCTAAAACTTTCACTTCCAAATAGTTCAAGTGATTTAAATATGGAGGCCAGTTGTGGTCTGATTTGAATCTTGCTTACCAAGCTTCTATAAGCGGTTTGTTGACTCTATCCATGATAGTGGAAGGTAAGAGTCGACCTTTGATTTAGACCAAAACTATCGTCACTTACTAGAAAAGTGAATGTAGAAAGTATTTAAGCTCATCCCGGGTATCATCAAAAGGATAGAGTATGGTAATCTTAAAGGGAAATGTCAAATACAGGAGGTTTCTTCACAATGACAAACCCAATTTAGGGTTTTAGTTTTCAAAAAAATTCTATAGGAAAAGGAAGTGTATTTGCAAAACCCAATTCAAATGCTCACAAAAAAACACAATTTTGCTACAAATTGGAGCTTTCAAATTATACCCACACTATACAATGGCATTGAATCATTTTACAACAAAATCTGAGTTTTTCTTTCACAAATTAGGAAGATCCATCTGGGTTTATCATGAGAGGCTAATGTAGAAGCATTAAATAATGGAGAGAATTCTACATAAATGACAAATGGAAACCCATTTCATACATTATTACAGGTCGTGGCTAAGTAGATCTCTATTTTTGCAAAATATAGAAAACCCACTTGGGTTTTTTTATTGAAATACAACATTGCTACAAATTGAAGGAAAATGAAGGTATAACACAAAAACTCACTTGTATTTCTGCAAAAAAAAAAGAGTTTCTTCAAAGAATAATAAAAAAATTCACTTGGGTTCTTCTGCAAAAATTATAGATACAGAAATAGAGGTGTTACAAGAAACCCACTTAGGGGTTTTGCAATTAAATTGCAAGAAAGAACATAAACAAATAGAGATAACCTATTTCTATCCATGTCCACGACCAAGTAGCATTTTTCTTCATGAAAGAAACAAGTAAACAATATGGAGTGTCTTCATTCTCAAATGCAGAAAGAAAATAAGCATTTCATGCTTTATCTTAAGCTAGAAACTAAAATATGAGTCATTTTTTGCTCAGAAATCTACAAGAATGGAGTCCCTAAAAGCTTACCAGAGCTTTTTTATTTTTCTTCTTCAAATTGAAAGCATTTTAATG